>SJYT01030018.1:42557-66172 GCA_006410635.1 Cephalophus harveyi | reverse complement strand
AGATGAAGTTAATAGTAATTATGTAAGAAAATGCTCATTCTTAAAGGAGATACATATAGAAATATGTAGCAGTGAAAAGATGTGATGTGTTGGCTTCACTTTGTAATATTTCAGCCAAAGAATGGTTTAGATAAAGCGAATTTAGGAAAAAAAAAAACTGTTGAATCTGAGTTATGGCTGTATGGGGGCTTCACCATTATTCCATCTTTACATTTGTGTATATGTAACATTTTCATAATTATTATTTTTAAAGTAGTCATGAACCTAATGTCTTCAAGCATTCTATGGCCTTCAGTTCCACGTCACTGGCCAAGGGATTAGGTTCTCATGTTCTTTTCTGCCTCGTGCCTTCTATCTACAGGGTCATACACAGCAGAAGCAGCAGATACACACTCCAAATTTGCTACCAGGAATGAGCTACTTTAGGTCTTGGGTGCCAAGAGGTATTGAAAATAATAGAAATTCTAACTACATAAAGTTATATAACATGTTCAGTATGTCCTGTCCACTCAAAAAAAAGTCATGCTTTTTGCTGGCATTCTCATAACACCTTAAACAGACTTAATTTACCATATACAACTTATCACTAAATAATATTATATTATATATTTACATGGTTATTGTTAATGTGCTTTTCTTTCCCCACTATACTCTAAGTTTCATGAGGGACAAAATCTTGTCTGACTTGTTCACATTTACATTCCAAGAAGCTGGACACATAGTAGGCACTCAATAAATATTTTCTGAATGAATGAAAAATGAATAAAGGGCTAGCTTCAGTCATCTGTGAATTTCTGTCGCTAGGCAAAAAAACAATACATGAAATCCATTATTGTATGTTCATGCTAAGTTGCTTCAATCATGTCCTACTCTTTGTGATGCTATGGATTGTAGCCCACCAGGTTCCTCTGCCCATGGGGATTCTCCAGGCAAAAATACTGGAGATGGATGCCACGCCCTTCTCTGCAGGATCTTCCCTACCCAGGGATCCAACCTCTGTCTCTTATGTTTCCTCTGTTGGCAAGCGGTTTCTTTACCACTAGTGGCACCTGGGAAGCCCTCATTACTCTATCAGTTCAGTTCAGTTCAGTCGCTCAGTCATGTCCGACTCTTTGCGACCCCATGAATCACAGCACCCCAGGCCTCCCTGTCCATTACCAACTCCAGGAGTCTACTCAAACTCATGTCCATAAAGTCGGTGATGTCAACCAGCCATCTCATCCTCTGTCATCCCCTTCTCCTCCTGACCCAATCCCTCCCAGCATAAGAGTATTTTCTAATGAGTCAACTCTTCACATGAGGTGGCCAAAGTACTAGAGTTTCAGCTTTAGCTTCAGCCCTTCCAATGAACACCCAAGACTGATCTTCTTTAGGATGGACTGGTTGGATCTCCTTGCAGTCCAAGGGACTCTCAAGAGTCTTCTCCAGCACCACAGTTGAAATGCATCAATTCTTCGGTGCTTAGCTTTCTTCACAGTCCAACTCTCACATCCATACATGACCACTGGAAAAACCGTAGCCTTGACTAGACGGACCTTTGTTGGCAAAGTAATATTTCTGCTTTTCAATGTACTATCTAGGTTGGTCATAACTTTCCTTCCAAGGAGTAAGCGTCTTTTAATTTCATGTCTGCAATCATTACTACATGCTCATGTATAAATAAGTTGGGAGCTCAGGAAGAGATAGCTTTCCTGTGATGGCCAGATGATGATGGTACAATATTTTCAGATTTTCAGGGTCTGTAGATGGCTTGAACAATACAGTACCAATTCCCATTCTAAAGAAAGATTAAGACAATAAGGATCTCTAATCATCATCAGTCTTGGCTAAGGACATTGAATCACATCATTAAAGGTTTTAGAATCTCAGAGTGTCTGAAATTTCCAGAATTACTTCAGGTCACTGAAAAAAGTTGGTAAGAAGACCCCAGGTATCTTGCTCCTCAGACAGATAAATGTCCATACTCAGTATTCATTGATGTATATTTGTTACCTGGGTCTGGGGTGGGACTGATGCCTTGCTTCAGCTTGGTTCATCTTGCCTTAGAGTAAGGAGAAAAGAAAAAGAAACAATTTCTTACACTGCTACCCTATGATCTGGAAAATTTTAATGCTGAAGTATATTTTAACAATAGCAGGTGAGCCCCTTTATTGGATTAGGAGTAGAGGGAGAGAACAGATAGGAAGTAAGATCATGAAAGGGATAGATTAAGAAGGGTAGATACTATAGAGAGAAAAGGTGGAAGCAAAGACAGATTTTGCCTACTTCTCAATTTGGAGTGTGAGTATTTGAGTTATCAAATTTTAAGGAAGAATCAAATTTTTAATAATTTATAAATACCTTAAGAAAGTTACCTGTCATTTGAAGAGCTAGAATGGTAATAGAACATATTACATGTTTTATAAGAATGGAGTGAACACTGATGAAAGAAATCAAAGAGGACACTAATAGATGGAAAAATATACCTAAATTATGGCATCTTAGCAAACGGCATTGTGTTTTACTTAAACCATGGTTTCTTTAAACAATTTACTTAGAGACTTCCCTGGTGGTCCAGTGGCTAAGACTTTGCCTTTGATGTGGGGTGTGTTTGTTTGATCCCTGGTCCGGGAGCTACGATCTCACATGCCTTTCAACCAAAAAAGCCAATACATGAAATGAAAGCAATATTGTATAACAAATTCAATAAAGACTTTCAAAATGTTCCACATCAAAAGAAAAACCTTAAAAAAATAGTCATTGAAAAATAATTTACTTAAATCTTTTGGGCCAAAACATTATTTCATGGAAGGGGACTGGGTTAGACAATATAAAACCCACGAGTTACACCATGTAGAGAAATCAATGCCAAGGTCAGATAGTGACCAGAGAAGCTTCCACCTGGAGAGGACTTTATCTGCTTGCACACTGCCTGTGAACATGCATGGGGTTGCTGCAACCTCTTTGATTCAGGCAGGTAAGATGGAACTGCAAGTAATTTGTCTCCCATGTCAAGAAAAGGCAAAGGAAGCAGAGGTGATTGGTAGGTAGGAAAATCTGACTTCCACTCTTCTGTGCTACAAACAGAAAGCAAGGGTGTGTAAGGTAGGATGTTTGAATAAGTGCAAGACTTTCAGAGACATGGAGAGCCATTAGAGAAGGAATCCAAGTTCAGTTTAAAAACAGAAATGAAGAAAAAAAAAAATAGAAGGGATCAATGTTATTAACAAGGCAAATAAGAAAACTGATTTGTATTTATATTTATTTAAATGTTGCTCTGGTTTGTAATACTTCTTAATAAATAGTAACAACAACAACAAAAAAGAGAATGGACTGAACACACTAGCAAAACACTTGTGAAATTGCTTATAAATGTGAAGGAACTATTAGATCATGTGCAAATAGGATTACATTTACTTCTTTTTAAGTAATCAATATACAAATTTAGTGAGTGCTGAGGTGATAAAATGGAAATTATTCAGTTTTAAAATCCATGTTTTATCAATGAAGACATTTTTAATCTAAATTACAACATATGTTAAATAGTAAACTTCCTTACAAACCACAACTTTATAAAAAGCAACACACTACCTTGACAAAAGATGAAAGGCAAGAATATTATAGGCACCTTAAATATGTGGTCAAGGAATTTCTAAAAATAAGAAAAATTTATCTGATGTAATAATATGCTCATTATGCCTTGCCCACCCTACCATCCTATTTTTTAAAAAGGTGAATCTTAGATCCAGGAAAATGTTCTTACATAGGGAAGAACAACTGGGACAGGGTGGCGACTACAAACTCCTATCACATGTAGATTGCTGAAATACTGCAAATGTCTCAAGGACCACGAATTTGGATACCACGTGAACTGTAGTTAAGCTTATTCATGTAAATTTTCCAAGCTACAGGACAAGATTAATGTTGATTACACACAATCTTTAGAGTAATTATATGCATAAATCTCTCCATTGCCACTACTACTATCATCCAGTCACCCTCTGTATTATACTCCCAAGTAATAGAAATAATGATAATGATTAAGACAAAATGGAGTCCTCAAAGACATAAAATTAGGTGTACAGTTTCATGAGGAGGAGCTTTTATTAAATCAAGTAAAGAGAATATGAATAGTACTAGACTAATTTGTTGCTATAGTTTAGTTGTTAAGTTGTGTCCATCTCTTTGCGACCCTATGGACTATAGTCCACCAGGATCCTCTGTCAGTGGGATTTCCCAGGCAAGAATATTGTACTGGGTTGCCATTTCCTTCTCCAGGGAATCTTCTTGACCCAGGGATCAATTCCACATCTCCTGCATTGCAGGCCGATTCTTAACCTCTAGTGACTCTTTACCCCTTTACCTCTTTACCTCTAGTGTACCTCTAGAGTACTAGACTTCTTTACCTCTAGACTTTAGACTTTACCTCTAGACTTCTTTACCCCTAGTGTACCAGTCCACTACACTAGTACAGTATCTCTTTTCCTTTACAAGTTTTTGATGTGGTAAGATAGGACTGGGAAACATTGGACCTGGGTAAATCACAGGGAAAAGCTAATTGGGCAGCTTAGAAAACTCTGCTTCCAGAAGAAGACTTAGTTAAAGGGAGGCACAGAATAGGCATCTCAGACTTCCTTAATCTGAGCATTGGCCTAAAGGAACAAGAGTGGCCTAGAGGCTCACACATATTTTGGCTCAGCTTGCTTTAACATTTTAATGTGTATATTTTTAATATAAACCTGGAGACTTCTATTTCCAGCATTATGGTCTGAAACATGAAAAGTCTCTTACTACTGTACACTTAGAATGCTGGGAAAATAACAACATCTTTTGTAAATGCATAAGTGAGCTTGCAAAAGAGTAAAGGAATGAATTACATTTTAATAATGAAAAATGTTCTCACCAAACGTTCCTGAGAAAACAAATTAAGATATTAGTAAATCCCCTACATACGAACAAGTTCCATTCTGAGAGAACATTTGTAAATCCAGTTCTGTTTGTAAGTCCAACAAAGTTAGCCTAGGTACCTAAGTAACACAATCAGCTATATAGTACTGCACTGTAATAGGTTTACAATACTTTTCACACAAATAGTGCATGAAAAAACAAGCAGACACAAAAAACAACAACAAGAAAACATTTTAAATCTTATAGAACAGTACCTTGAAAAGTACAGTGGTACAGTACAACAGCTGGCATACAAGTGCTGGCATCAAGTGAGCATGCAAGAAGAGATACTGACTGGAGGAGGGAGGGGGGTGAGGGACGGCAGAGCTGAAGGATCATCAGCAATAGGAGAAGGAGGGCAAGCTGCAATTTCACCCATGCCTTACATTGATGGCACAGGTTCTGGTTCCTAGTTGGACTAAATTCTACCTGTTCTCTAAAAAAAAAATTCCATTGATGTCTAGGTAATAGTTCATTTTTTCCTATCATACTTGGCACAGTAACACTGGATTGCATTCGGAATGGCTGCTGCAACCTTCATGTTCCATTCTACTTTAGGGTCCTATGCTTCAAAAACTAACAGTGCCTCCTCAAATAAAGAAACCCCCTTGTCATTTCCTGCATTGTAAATCTCTTTGGCTCTTCAGTTACTTTTTCCTCTTGTTTTTCTTCATCCTTTCTCGGAGCCTCCAATTCCATCAGGACTTCATTAGTTCACTCCCCGTGTTGCTCAGCAAAGAGTTTAGTGAAGTCATCCTCTTGCAGATCTAGCTCCAGCTTCTCGCTGAAGATCACTAAGTTGCTGAAGACTTCTTTGAACTCCTCATCAACTTTCTTTAAATCCATAAAAATCATGAACAAATGGCAGGCAAGATTTCTTCCACACCCTATTCACAGTGATGGCTATAACCTCACACCAAGCAAAGTCAATGTTCTTTATGGCCTTGTAGATGTTATAGTCCTTCCAAAATTTTCACAGGATTGTCACTTGCCTTTACTGCCTGACAAAAAGTGTGAGGTAAATAATGTTTCTTGAAAGTCGCTATAACTCCCTGATCCATAAGTTAGATGAGCGACATAATATTCAGTGGCAAATGCACTACTTTGACATTGGGATAAAAGTCATCTATGAATGGAAGGTGGCCCAGGGCATTGTCAAGCAGGAAAAGAATGTTGAATGGGATGTCCTTCTCCAAGCAATATTCCCATGCCTCTGGGATAAAGTAGTGGAAAAATCTGTCCTGGAAAATACCCTGTGTAACAGGCTTTATGGTTACTCTTCCACACAACAGGAAGAGAGCCTTTGGTTATGATTTAAGGGCTCTTGGGTTCTCTGAATGATAAATTAAGAGAGGCTCCAGCTTCATACTGCCAGAAGCATTGCTGCCAAACAACAGAGTTAGGTTATCTTTTGCTGCTTTATAGTCTGTCATCATCTTTTCATCCTTACTGATACAACGTTGGTCTGGCATCCTCTACCAGTGCAGTCCTACCTCATCCACACTAAAAAGTATTCTGAAAAATATGCACCCTCATCAATAATTTCTTGAAGCATTTAAGGAAATTCCCAGGCAGCTACTGTATCTGTACTCACTGCCTTGTCAGTTACTTTTACATTGTGGAGGTTGTCTCTAGCTTTGAACTAATGAAATCAGCCATGGCTGGTATTAAATGATGTGTCTTCTGATTCTTTGCCATGTTTATTCTTCAAAGTCTTCACAAAGGCTTTTAGTTTTCTCTTAAATCAGCATTAAGCTGAGAGAGACTTGATGCTGATGTTTATCCTGCATCCACATACTGACAAGTTTCTCCATATCCTACATCACTTTGTCACACTCCTTCAACATTATGGTTGACATCATTGACACAGTAGACTTCACAGCTTGCTTAGAATAGTGCCAATGGTTGAATGATTCATGTTATAGGAATGAGTGATGTCTGCCAACTTTTCACCTTACTCCACTCTCTCAATTATTTTTACTTATGTTTCCATTGTTATTACTTGGCACTTCTCAGCTGTACCAGCTACATCAAGCTGCTTTTCTGCTTGCTTTGAAACAACCAGGGCTTGAAATATAGATATTGTGCTCAGTTCAGTTCAGTCGCTCAGTCGTGTCCGACTCTTTGCAAGCCCATGAATCGCAGCACGCCAGGCTTCCCTGTCCATCACCAACTTCCGGAGTTCACTCAGACTCACATCCATCGAGTCAGTGATGCCATCCAGCCATCTCATCCTCTGTCGTCCCATTCTCCACCTGCCCCCATTCCCTTCCAGCATCAGAGTCTTTTCCAATGAGTCAACTCTTCACATGAGGTGCCCAAAGTACTGGAGTTTCAGCTTTAGCATCATTCCTTCCAAAGAGATCCCAGGGCTGATCTCCTTCAGAATGGATTGGTTGGATCTCCTTGCAATCCAAGGGACTCTCAAGAGTCTTCCCCAACACCACAGTTCAAAAGCATCAATTCTTCGGAGCTCAGCCTTCTTCATAGTCCAACTCTCACATCCATACATGACTACAGGAAAAGCCATAGCCTTGACTAGACGGACCTTAGCAAAGAAATGTCTGCTTTTGAATATGCTATCTAGGTTGGTCATAACTTTTCTTCCAAGGAGTAAGCGTCTTTTAATTTCATGGCTGCATCACCATCTGCAGTGATTTTGGAGCCCCCCAAAAATAAAGTCTGACACTGTTTCCACTGTTTCCCCATCTATTTCCCATGAAGTGATGGGACTGGATGCTATGATCTTCATTTTCTGAATGTTGAGCTTTAAGCCAACTTTTTCACTCTCCACTGTCACTTTCATCAAGAGGCTTTTTAGTTCCTCTTCACTTTCTGCCATAAGGGTGGTGTCATCTGCATATCTGAAGTTATTGATATTTCTCCTGGCAATCTTGATTCCAGCTTGTGTTTTTTCCAGTCCAGCATTTCTCATGATGTGCTCTGCATATAAGTTAAATAAGCAGGATAACAATATACAGCCTTGAGATACTCTTTTTCCTATTTGGAACCAGTCTGTTGTTCCATGTCCAGTTCTAACTGTTGCTTCCTGACCTGCATACAGATTTCTCAAGAGGCAGGTTAGGTGGTCTGGTATTCCCATCTCTTGAAGAATTTTCAATNATACAGCCTTGACGCACTCCTTTTCCTATTTGGAACCAGTCTGTTGTTCCATGTCCAGTCCTAACTGTTGCTTCCTGACCTGCATACAGATTTCTCAAGAGGCAGGTTAGGTGGTCTGGTATTCCCATCTCTTGAAGAATTTTCAATGGTTTAATGTGATCCACACAGTCAAAGGCTTTGGCATAGTCAATAAAGCAGAAATAGATGTTTTTCTGGAACTCTCTTGCTTTTTCCATGATCCAGCAGATGTTGGCAATTTGATCTCTGGTTCCTCTGCCTTTTCTAAAACCAGCTTGAACATCAGGAACTTCATGGTTCACATATTGCTGAAGCATGGCTTGGAGAATTTTGAGCATTACTTTACTAGCATGTGAGATGAGTGCAATTGTGTGGTAGTTTGAGCATTCTTTGGCATTGCCTTTCTTTGAAATTGGAATGAAAACTTATCTTTTCCTGTACTATGGCCACTGCTGAGCTTTCCAAATTTGCTGGCATATTGAGTGCAGTACTTTCACAGCATCATCTTTCAAGATTTGAAATAGCTCCACTGGAATTCCATCACCTCCACTAGCTTTGTAGTGATCCTTTCTAAGGCCCCCTTGACTTCACATTCCAGGATGTCTGTCTCGAGATGAGTGATCACACCATCGTGATTATCCAGGTCATGCAAATCTTTTTTGTACAGTTCTTCTGTGTATTCTTGCCACCTCTTCTTAATATCTTCTGCTTCTGTTAGGTCCATACCATTTCTGTCCTTTATCGAGCCCATCCTTGCATGAAATGTTCCCTTGGTATCTCTAATTTTCTTGAAGAGATCTCTAGTCTTTCCCATTCTGTTGTTTTCCTCTATTTCTTTGCATTGATCACTGAAGAAGGCTTTCTTATCTCTTCTTGCTATTCTTTGGAACTCTGCATTCAGGTGCTTATATCTTTCCTTTTCTCCTTTGCTTTTCGCCTCTCTTCTTTTCACAGCTATTTGTAAGGCCTCCCCAGACAGCCATTTTGCTTTTTTGCATTTCTTTTCCATGGGGATGGTCTTGATCCCTGTCTCCCGTACAATGTCACGAACCTCATTCCATAGTTCTTCAGGCACTCTATCTATCAGATCTAGGCCCTTAAATCTATTCCTCACTTCCACTGTATAATCATAAGGGATTTGATTTAGGTCATACCTGAATGGTCTAGTGGTTTTCCCTACTTTCTTCAATTTGAGTCTGAATTTGGTAATAAGGAGTTCATGATCTGAGCCACAGTCAGCTCCTGGTCTTGTTTTTGTTGACTGTATAGAGCTTCTCCATCTTTGGCTGCAAAGAATATAATCAATCTGATTTCGGTGTTGACCATCTGGTGATGTCCATGTGTAGAGTCTTCTCTTGTGTTGTTGGAAGAGGGTGTTTGCTATGACCAGTGCATTTTCTTGGCAAAACTCTATTAGTCTTTGCCCTGCTTCATTCCACATTCCAAGACCAAATTTGCCTGTTACTCCAGGTGTTTCTTGACTTCCTACTTTAGCATTCCAGTCCCCTATAATGAAAAGGACATCTTTTTTGGGTGTTAGTTCTAAAAGGTCTTGTAGGTCTTCATAGAACCGTTCTACTTCAGCTTCTTCAGCATTGCTGGTTGGGGCATAGACTTGGATTACCATGATATTGAATGGTTTGCCTTGGAGACGAACAGAGATTATTCTGTCATTTTTGAGATTGCATCCAAGTACTGAATTTCAGACTCTTTTGTTGACCATGATGGCTACTCCATTTCTTCTGAGGGATTCCTGCCCACAGTAGTAGATATAATGGTCATTTGAGTTAAATTCACCCATTCCAGTCCATTTTAGTTTGCTGATTCCTAGAATGTCGACGTTCACCCTTGCCATCTCTTGTTGACCACTTCCAATTTGCCTTGATTCATGGACCTGACATTCCAGGTTCCTATGCAATATTGCTCTTTACAGCATTGGACCTTGCTTCTGTCACCAGTCACATCCACAGCTGGGTATTGTTTTTGCGTTGGCTCCATCCCTTCATTCTTTCTGGACTTATTTCTCCATTGACCTCCACTAGCATATTGGGCCCCTACTGACCTGGGGAGTTCCTCTTTCAGTATCCTATCATTTTGCCTGTTCATACTGTTCATGGGGTTCTCAAGGCAAGAATGCTGAAATGGTTTGCCATTCCCTTCTACAGTGGACCACATTCTGTCAGACCTCTCCACCATGACCCACCCGTCTTGGGTTGCCTGACGGGCATAGCTTCATTTCACTGAGTTAGACAAGGCTGTGGTCCTAGTGTGATTAGATTGACTAGTTTTCTGTGAGTATGGTTTCAGTGTGTCTGCCCTCTGATTCCCTCTTGCAACCCCTACCATCTTACTTGGTTTTCTCTTACCTTGGGCATGGGGTATCTCTTCATAGTTGCTCCAGCACTCTATATAGGACTGAAATGTAAAGTACACAAAAGCACAGGCACTTGTAGAGGATGAACACCCATGACAATGTACACCATATACATGAACTACACATGATTGGACAAGCAGACGCATGTTCACATCTTTGAGAGTTCACAACTTGAATATTAATATATAGGAGAGTTACTGTACTGGATAAAATATCTCTTTTGTTTAAAAAAATCTCTTTATAAAACAACAAAAAGATGAAAACATAGTTTGGTAGTTATAGATAAAATTTGAAGGAAAAGTGAGAATCCAGGGAGGTCATTACCCAAGCTATTTTGCCCCTGAGAACATTTGGCAAGCTAGAAAAATTTTAAATTTGGAAGATAAGTCCTCAAAATATAGACCCTCAGGGTACTCAGGGTAAAAGTAAAACATAAGTATACTATTTTGCTGCACAAATATACATCACCTCTATCAACCTGAATACCTCAAGTTGTGAATTTAGTTAAATAAGGGAAAAGAACTGTAGGATTTCTAGGTATTCAAAGCAGAGGCAAATTCTTGCTGGATAAAGTCACTTTCATTCTAGTCCTCAAGTTATTTCCACAGTTAATTGTTCAAGGCACAATAAGCAACACACAATGAATATATTAAGAACCCAGATACCAAAAGAAAAACTAGTGGGAAAAAATAGCACACAAAAAATAATAATATCAAATAATAATAATTTACCATTTGAGCCACCAGGGAAGTCTCCTGGTCCAGGGCTGGGTCACCTCAGGCCAAACTACCAGGGAGGGACTGCAACCACATCCATCAGCAAATAATTGTATTAAAGCTTTAGTGATCAAGGCCCTGCTCACAAGAGCAACACCCAGTTATTCTCAGTGCCAGTTTCTTCCATCAGAAAGCTTACACAAGCCTCTTAGCCTCCTCCATCAGAGGGCAGACAGAATAAATGAGAAGAACAATAGTCCCACAATGGCTAAAGCAAAACCACATTGTAGAAAGTTAATTGGGATGAAAAAGCAGAGAGTTAGGTCCCAGATGAAGGGACAAGATAAAACTCCAGAGAAACAACTAAATGAAGTTAAGCAACATTCCAGAAAAAGAATTCAGAATAATGGTAGTGAAGATGATGCAGGATCTTGGGGAAACAATGGAGGAGATACAAGAAATGTTTACCAAAGACCTACAAGAACTAAAGGACAAACAAAAGAGATGAATAATACACTAGAAGGAATTAATAGCAGACTAACTGAGGTAGGAAAACAGATAAATGACCTAGAGGACAGAATGGTGGAAATCACTGCCACAGAACATAATATAGAAAAAGAATATAAAGAAATTAAGACAACCTAAGAGACCTCTGGGACAACATTAAACACACCAACATTTCCATTATAGGCATTGCAGAAGGATAAGTGAGAGAGAGAAGGAGCCTGAGAAAAATATTTGAAGAGATAATAGCTGAAAACTTCCCAAATATAGGAAAAGAAATATTCAACCAAGTCCATTAAGCACAGAGAGTTCCAGGCAGAGTAAACCCAAGGAAGAACACATGGAGACACATGGCAATCAAAATGTCAAAATTAAATACAAAGATAAAATATTAAAAGCAACAAAGGAAAAGTGACAATTAACATACATGGGAACTCCCATCAAGCTATCAGCGATTTCTCAACAGAAACTCTACAAGCCAGAGGGAATGGCATGATATATTTAAAGTGATTAAAGGGGAGAAACTTCAATCAAGAATATTCTACCCAACAAGACTTTCATTCAGATTTGACAGAGAAATCATAAGTTTTATAAAACAGCAAAAATTAACAGAATTCAACACCACCAAATTAGCTTTAAAACAAATGCTAAAGGAACTTCTCTAGGCAGGAAACACAAGGAAATGAAAAGAACTACAGAAAATAACCTAAAACAATTAAGAAAAAAGTAATAGAATCATACATATCAATAATTATTTTAAATATAAATGGATTAAATGCACCAACCAAAAGACATAGACTGGATGGGCAGATGAAAACATGTGCATGTATGCACTTTCACTTACCACATCACTTTGCTTGACCCCAAAGTTGTGTGTAATTATTTTATATCTTTAGGTTAATCAGGTTCCCATTATGGCTTACAATTGCAATGATCTTTTATTTTTTTGTCTGGCTATTGACTGTGAAAACTGATAAACATCTTTTACTATTGTGATTATGTAACTTTTACTCACTTAATAGAATTGTATCATGATTGATCAACAGGAAAATAGTAGAACTCTTTATCACCAAAACTACCATTAAATAGAAAAGCCTGTAATCACTTTATGAATTGCAGATGCATATCAGCACTATCTTGGAATTTTTTGAAAAATAAAAATGCCCAGATATTGCTTTTTTTCAACATAGCTCCAGGTATGTTTCTAATGGGCATCATGTCTAAAAGCAACTGAACTATATGATGAAGTGGTGACACACTTTATTTTCTTGGGCTCTAAAATCACTGCAAATGGTGACTGCAGCCATGAAATTTAAAGACCCTTGCTTGTTGGAATAAAAGCTATGATAAAACTAGACAGTGTATTAAAAAGCAGAGACTTTACTTTGCTGACAGAGGTCCATATAGTCAAAGCTATGGTTTTTCAAATAGTCATGTACAGATATGAGAGTTGGACCATAAAGAAGGTTGAATGCTAAATAATTGATGCTCTCAAACTATGGTGTTGGAGAAGACTCTTGAGAGTCCTTTGGACTCCAAAGATATCAAATAAGTCAATACTAGAGGTTATAGACACTGAATATTCACTGGAAGTGCTGATGATAAAGCTAAAGCTCCAATACTTTGGCTACCTGAAGGAAAGAGCCAACTCATTGGAAAAGACCCTGAAGTTGGGAAAGATTGAAGAGAAGGGGATGACAGAGCACGAGATGGTTGGATGGAATAATCGACTCTATGAACATGAGCTTGAGCAAGCTCTGGGAGATGGTCAAGGACAGGGAAGTCTGGCATGCTGCAGTCCACAGGGTCACAAAGAATTGGACATGACTAAGTGACTGAACAACAAAAAAATATGATCATCTTTTACTTTTACCTAGTTATTTTTTTTCACTTTTTCTATTTCACATTCAGTTCTTCCACTACATTTAGTTTATGTCTTTCAATTTCTCCATATTTTCTTTTTTTATGTTCTTTCTCAAGCTTTTATCAAGCATAGTTAATAAGCTTTTGTATACATTTATATAAATAATGCATATATTTTCTGGAAAATTTATGACATTTTGATTCCATTTGTTTGACTTAATATGAATAGAATGCTAGATTTCTAGATTAAAAAACAGATATTTAACCAGTAAGAAATGTTTACTCTCTAACACAGGCAATTAAAGTCAATATCTTATAATAACATGAAATGGAAAATAATTTCAAAAATGATATATATGTATATGTATAACTGAATGTCCTTGCTGTGCACGTGAAATATTGTAAGTCAAATATACTTCAATAAAATATATATATTAAGAAAAAATATAATGATTAAAGGGGAAAAAAGTGGCTCAGCAGGCTTGATAAATCAGATCTGATGCAATTTACAAAAGTAAACAATGAGTAGAAAAAATTTGAAGAAAAAATAAAATGTACGGCTTTTAATCCTCATCATGGATCACAGCCTTGTCGAATCAAGGGGGCTTGCATAACTCAAAGAACCTATGAGCCATGCTGCATAGGGCCACCCACTATGACAGATGGGTCATAGTGAAGAGGTCTGACAAGAAGTGATCTGCTGGAGGGGAAAATGACAACCCACTGCAGTATTCTTGCCTGGAGAACTCCATGAATAGTAAAAAAAAAAAAAAAAAGAGCAAAAGGATATCACACTGGAAGATGAGCCCCCAGGTCTGAAGGTACTCAGTATGCTTCTGAGGAAGAGTAGAGGGCACTTACTAATAGCTCCAGTAAGAATGAAGTGGCTGGGCCAAAATGGAAATGATGATCAGCTGTGGATATATCTAGTGGTGAAAGTAAAATCCAATGCTGTAAATAACAATATTGCACAGGATAACCTAGAATGTTAGGTACACGAATCAAGGTAAATTAGACATGGTCAAGCAAGAGATGGAAAGGTTGAACATTGATATCTTAGGAATCAGTGAACTGAAGTGGACAGGACTGGGGGAATTCAATTCAGATAAAAATTATATCTACTACTGTGGGCAAGAGTCCCTTAAAAGAAAAAGAGAAGTGCTCACAGTCAACAAAAGGGTCTGAAATGCAATGCTTGGCTGCAATCTCAAAAATGACAGAATGATCTCAGTTCCATTCCAAGGCAAACCATTCAACATCCGAGTCTATACAGTAATCCAAGTCTACATCCCAGCAACTGATGCTGAAGCAGCTGAAGTTGACCTGTTCTATGAAGACCTACAAGATCCTCTAGAACTAATACCAAAGAAATATGTCCTTTCCAACGTAGGGGATTGGATTGCAAATGTAGGAAGTCAAGAGATACTTGGAATTACAGGCAAGTTTGGCCTTGGAGTACATAATGAAGCAGGGAAAAGGCTGAGTTTTGTCAAGAGAACACACTGGTCATAGAGAACACCCTTTTCCAACAACATAAGAGATGATTCTACACATGGACATCACCAGATGGTCAATACCGAAATCAGATTGATTATATTCTTTGCAGTGAAAGACAGAGAAACTCTATACAGTCAGCAAAAACAAGACCTGGAGCTGACTGTGGCCCAGATCATGAGCTCCTTACTGCAAAATTCAGGCTTAAGTTGAAGATAGTAGGGAAAGCCACTAGTCTATTCAGGTATGACCTAAGTCAAATCCCTTATGATTATACAGTGGAGGTGACAAATAGATTCAAGGGATTAGATCCAATAGACAGTGCCTGAAGAACTATGGATGGAGGTTTGTAACATTGTACAGGAAGTAGTGACCAAAAGCATTCCAAAGAAAAAGAAATGTAAGAAGGCAAAGTGCTTGTCTGAGGAGTCTTTATAAGTAGCTGAGAAAAGAAAAGAAGCAAAAGGCAAGGGAGAAAGGGAAAGATATACCCAACTGAATACGAAGTTCCAGAGAATAGAAATGGGACATAAGGCCTTCTAAAATGAACAATGCAAATAAATAGAGTAAAACAATAGAATGGGAAAAGAAAGTTGTAGATATCAGGAGAACATTTCATACAAGCATGGGCACAATAAAGCACAGAAATGGTAAGGACTTAACAGAAGCAGAAGAGATTAAGAAGAGGTGGCCAGAATACACAAAAATACTACACAAAAGAAATCTTAATGAACTGGATAACCATAATGATGTGTGAATGATTAAACATGTAATATTTATTATGTATATTTATATACATGAATGTGCATATATTTTTTGTGTATAACACATGCTATTATTCAGCCTTAGGAAATTCTGACATATGATAAAACATGGATTAACCTTGAGGATATTATGCTTCACAAGCATTATATGATTTTTATATGTGGTTACTAGAGTAGGCAAATTCATAGAGACAGAAAGTATAATAGACATTAACACTTTTTAACACCATACACAAAAATAAACTAAAAATGTGGTAAAGACCTCAATGTAAGTGTAGAAACTATAAAACATTTAGAGGAGTACATAGACAGAACACTTTTTGACATAAATCAGAGTAAGATCCTCTATGAGCCACCTCCAAGAGTAAATAAAATAAAAGCAAAAATAAACAAATGAGGCTTAATTAAACTGAAAAGTTTTTGCACAGCAAAGAAAACCATAAACAAGATGAAAAGACAATCCTCAGAATGGGAGAAAATAATTGCAAATGAGGCAATTGACAAAGGATTAACCTCTAAAATATACATGCAGCTCAATATCAGAAAAACAAACCCAATAAAAAAAAGGGCAAAGACCCAAACAGACATTTCTCCAAAGATATACAGATGGCTAACACATGAAAAATGCTCAACATCATTTATTATTAGAGAAATGCAAACCAAAACTACAATAAGATATCACTTCACACTGGTCGGAATGGCCATTGTCAAAAAAATCTACAAACAAGTGCTGGAGAAGATGTGGAGACAAGAGAACCCTCTTGCAGAGTTGGTGGGAATGTAAATTGATACAGCCACTATGGAAGATGCGATGGAGGTTCCATAAAAGAACTAGGAATAAAATTACCATATGACGTAACAATGCCACTACTGGGCATATACCCCAAGCAAACCATAATTGAAAAAGACACATGTACCCCAATATTCATTGCAGCATTATTTACAATAGCCAGGACATAGAAGCAACCTAGATGTCCATAGATAGATGAATGGATAAAGAAGTTATGGTACATATACACAATGGAATATTACTTAGCCATTAAAAGGAATGAGTTTGAGTCAGTTCTAGTGAGGTAGATGAACTTAGAGCCTATTTTACAGTGTGGAGTAAGTGAAAAAAAGAAAAGCAAGTATCATATATTAATGCATATATATATGGAATCTAGAAAAATGATACCGACACACCTATTTTCAGGGCAATACTATGGAGGCAAACATAAAGAACAGACTTGTGGACACAGTGGACGAACTGAGAAAGCAGCACTGAAATATACATATTACTATATGTAAAATAGATAGCCAGTGGGAATTTTCTGTATGACACAGGGAGCTCAACTCGGTGCTTTGTGACAACCTAGAGGGGTGAGATGGGATGATTCATATATATACCTATGGCTGATTCATGTTGATGTATGGCAGAAATCAACAGAACATGGCAAAGCAATTATACTCCAACTAATAAAAAGAGAATGAGAGGATAGAAAGCATTAAGAAAATATACATAAATCTCAGGAATTCTTATTTCAAAAATAAAAAAGAATTTCCGTGACAGTTTCATACCAGTATCTGGCCCATTAATAATATGTTAATATGATGGGAGGTATCTGTCATGAACTTCATTTAAAGAAATCAAGAAATACACCACTCCCTTTAGAGCTCTAAATCCTTAGGATATATAGACAATACATCCAACTCACCAATTCTGGAGGTCCTGAAGGTTTAATCACTTACTAGTAATTTATCCAAATTCAGATATTTTAGCCCCCCAAATTATCTTTTAATCTGTTAATTTCTGGATAAGTTTTCCTGGCCTTTGAGTTTCTAAACTCATTTGTAAACCACTCAGATCCCACTGTAACAATAAGAGAAAGCCATGGGGATTATTTTGTCCTGATTCAACACCACCATCCATAAAAATAAGATCTGAAAGGTCCCTTTGTTTATAACTAGTAACATGCCAAATAAAAATGTTGTAGGCAACTACTTTTTTATTCTGATAAGAACATGTAACATGAGATCTACACTCAGCATACTTATATTTGAAAGTACACAATATTGTAATACTAACTATAGGCACAATGTTGTACAGCATATCTTTATAATTTATTCGTTTTGTATAACTGAATCTTTCATTCATAGTAATGGAACTCCTATTTCCCCCTCTCCTCAAATCCCAGAAACTACCATTTTACTGTCTGTTTCTGAGCTGAACTATTTTATAATAGTTCTGATATGATAGAATCATGCAGTATTTGTCTTGTGGACTGGTTTGTTTTATTTAGTGTATTGTTCCACATGTTCATCCATGTCACATATGGTAGGATTTCCTTCCTTTAAATAATATTCCCTTGTATGCATATGCCATATTTTCTTTATTAATGCATCCTCCAATGGACATTTATGCTGTTTCCATAGTTTTATTATTGTGAATAATGCTGCAGTGAACATGAGAGTGCAATTATCTCTTGAGATTCTGACTTAAATATCTTTGGGCATATATGCAGAAGTGGAATGCTGGATCATATTTTGGGAAAACTGGATATCTGTATACAAAAGAATGAATTTGGAGCCTGTCTTTGCCAAACTTAAAAACCATCTAAAAGTCAATAAAACATTTAAACTAAGATGTAAAATTGTAAAACTCCTAGAAAGAAAACATAAGCGAAATGCTTCATGATATGGTCCTAGGCAATTATTTCTTGGATATGACACTAAAAGTACTAGCAGTAAAAGCAAAAATAGACAAGTGGGACTAACTCAAACTAAAAAAAAAAAAAAAAAAAAAAACACTTTTGCACTGTCAAGGAAATAATTATCAGAATAAAATGTCAATCTGTGGAGTTGGAGAAAACATTTATATAGTATATATCTGATAGAGGGTTCATGCCTATATATATATAAGGAACTCCTACAACTCAATAGCAAAAAAAGGGAGGGGGGACTCCAAATTTTTCAATAAAAAATGCACAAAAGATGAAAACATTTATACCTGTGGCAGATTCATGTTGATGTATGGCAAAATCAATACAATATTATAAACTCCAATTAAAATTATTAAAAAATATTTGAATAGACATTCGTGTAAAGAAGACATGCAAATTGCCAAAAGATAAATACAAATATATTTGATCAATATCATTAATCAACCATGAAATGAAGTCAAAACCACAATGAGCTATCATCGCACATCTATAAAAATCAATAACTGAAAGATAAAAAGTGATGATAAGGACAGGAGAAATTCGAACCTTGTACACTCTTGGTGGGGATGTAAGTTGATGTGCAGCCACTATGGAAACCAGCATGGAGATTCTTAAAACAACTAAAAATAGAATTATCATATGATACAGTAAAAGACATCTAATCATTTACTTAATATGCTGAGTTGTAAGAAGAGAAGTTGCAAACTTTTTGAAAGTTTGTTCACTCAAGCTCAATAGCTTGAATACCTAATAAAGAGTCAAGAGTTACTTAGCAAAATTTGGGATCCTGAAAACCCTCCAAAAGCACACAAGTTGTCAATATTTTAAATTTCTATAAAATTGGGCTCAAATCACATGATGAAATGTTGTGGTCTGAACCTCACTGGAACATCAATTTGAAGCTGAAGATTTTGAGTCTTTGAGCACCGGGACTTTTTTTCATAATAACTCTAAAGAAGGAAAATGAATAAATGAAGTAGTTAGCATCAGTGAAATGTTGATACATTTATTTGACAAAATTCAACATCCATTTATGATAAAAACTCTCCAGAAAGCAGGAATAGAAGGAACCCACAGCAAACATTATCCTAAAGGGTGAAAAATTGAAAGCATTTCCCCTAAAGTCAGGAACAAGACAAGGGTGCCCACTTTCACTGCTACTATTCAACATAATTTTGGAAGTTTTGGCCACAGCAATCAGAGCAGAAAAAGAAATAAAAGGAATTCAAACTGGAAAAGAAGAAGTAAAACTCTCACTGTTTGCAGATGACATGATGCTCTACATAGAAAACCCTAAAGACTCCACCAGAAAATTACTAGAGCTAATCAATGAATATAGTAAATTTGCAGGATATAAAATCAACACACAGAAATCCCTTGCACTCCTATACACTAATAATGAGAAAATAGAAAGAGAAATTAAGGAAACAATTCCATTCACCATTGCAACGAAAAGAATAAAATACTTAGGAATATATCTACCTAAAGAAACTAAAGACCTATATATGGAAAAAAACTATATAACACTGAAAGAAATCAAAGAGGACACAAATAGATGAAGAAATATACCATGTTCAAGGATTGGAAGAATCAATATAGTGAAAATGAGTATACTACCCAAAGCAATTTATAGATTCAATTCAATCCCTATCAAGCTATCAACAGTATTTTTCACAGAGAAAGAACAAATAATGTCACAATTTGTATGGAAATACAAAAAAACCTCTACTAGTGAAAGCAATCTTGAGAAAGAAGAATGGAACTGGAGGAATCAACCCGCCTAATTTCAGGCTCTACTACAAAGCCACAGTCATCAAGACAGTATGGTACTGGCACAAAGACAGAAATATAGATTAATGGAACAAAATAGAAAGCCCAGAGATAAATCCACACACATATGGACACCTTATCTTCGACAAAGGAGGCAAGAATATACAATGGAGTAAAGACAATCTCTTTAACAAGTGGTGCTGGGAAAACTGGTCAACCACTTGTAGAAGAATGAAACTAGATCACTTTCTAACACCACACACAAAAATAAACTCAAAATGGATTAAAGATCTAAACGTAAGACCAGAAACTATAAAACTCCTAGAGGAGAACATAGGCAAAACATTCTCCGACATAAATCACAGCAGGATTCTCTATTACCCACCTCCCAGAATATTGGAAATAAAAGCAAAAATAAACAAATGGGACCTGATTAAACTTAAAAGCTTCTGCACAATAAAGGAAACTATAAGCAAGGTGAAAACAGCCTTCAGAATGGGAGAAACTAATAGCAAATGAAGCAACTGACAAACAACTAATCTCAAAACTATACAAGCAACTCCTGCAGCTCAATTCCAGAAAAATAAATGCCCCAATCAAAAAATGGGCCAAAGAACTAAATAGATATTTCTCCAAAGAAGACATACAGATGGCTAGCAAACACATAAAAAGATGCTCAACATCACTCATTATCAGAGAAATGCAAATAAAAACCACAATGAGGTACCATTTCACGCCACTCAGAATGGTTGTGATCCAAAAGTATACAAGCAATAAGTGCTGGAGAGAGTGTGGAGAAAAGGGAACCCTCTTATACTGTTGGTGGGAATGCAAACTAGTACAGTCACTATGGAGAACACTGTGGAGATTCCTTCAGTTCAGTTCAGTTCAGTCGCTCAGTTGTGTCCGACTCTTTGCAACCCCATGAATCGCAGCACACCAGGCCTCCCTGTCCATCACCATCTCTCGGAGTTCACTCAGACTCACGTCCATCGAGTCCGTGATGCCATCCAGCCATCTCATCCTCGGTCGTCCCCTTCTCCTCCTGCCCCCAATCCCTCCCAGCATCAGAATCTTTTCCATGTCCGACTCTTTGCAACCCCATGAATCGCAGCACACCAGGCCTCCCTGTCCATCACCATCTCTCGGAGTTCACTCAGACTCACGTCCATCGAGTCCGTGATGCCATCCAGCCATCTCATGCTCAGTCGAACTGGAAATAAAACTGCCTTATGACCCAGCAATCCCACTGCTGGGCATACACATTGAGAAAACCAGAATTGAAAGACACACGTGTACCCCAGTGTTCATCACAGCACTGTTTATAATAGCCAGGACATGGAAGCAACCTAGATGTCCATCAGCAGATGAATGGATAAGAAAGCTGTGGTATATATACACAATAGAGTATTCAGTTCAGTTCAGTTCAGTCGCTCAGTCGTGTCCGACTCTTTGCGACCCCATGAATCGCAGCACTCCAAGCCTCCGTGTCCATCATCAACTCCCGGAGTTCACTCAGACTCGCGTTCATTGAGTCAGTGATGCCATCCAGTTACTCAGCCATTAAAAAGAATACATTTGAATCAGTTCTAATGAGGTGGATGAAACTGGAGCCTATTATATAGAGTGAAGTAAGCCAGAAAGAAAAACATCAATACAGTATACTAACACATATATATGGAATTTAGAAAGATTGTAAAGATAACCCTGTATGTGAGACAGCAAAAGAGACACAGATGTATAGAAGAGTCTTTTGGACTCTGTGGGAGAGGGAGCGGGTAGGATGATTTGGGAGAATGGCATTGAAACATGTATAATATCTTATATGAAACAAATCACCAGTCCACGTTCGATGCATGATACTGGATGTTAGGGGCTGGTGCACTGAGACGACCCAGAGGGATGGTATGGGGAGGGAGCGGGGAGGGAATTTCAGGATGGGGAACACGTGTATACCTGTGGCAGATTCATATTGATGTATGGCAAAACCAATACAATATTGTAAAGTAATTAACCTCCAATTAAAATAAATAAATTTATATTAAAAGGAAAGAAAATGTAAAAAAAAAAATTAAATATTATCTTATATGTCATGCAAAATATATATATATATATTTATTAAGTGGCTACTGTGCACTGAGCAATGTATATGGCACTGGGAAAATAAATGATGAACACAGTTCCTCTGATGTCTGTGCTCATGTAGTTTCATTCCAGGAAACAAAAAACAAGAAAAACAAAAGACTTTAGTTTAATCCAGAATATAATTTTTAGCTGTGAAGCATGTAGATTCTTACCTCCCTGACCAGGGATTGAATCTGCACCCTCTCCATTGGAAGGCAAAGTCTTGACCACTAGACCACCAGGGAAGTCCCATGTTCTGTTTTAACCATTCCCTCAGTGGGACCCAAAACAAATGTCATCCAAATATAGTAAGTAACATATATGTGGATCTTATGAAGAAGTTTAGGTTTCTACAAACTAACTGTATTCTTTAAGCAAGCCATATCAACACTACAGATCTCACAGATAAAACAAGGGAATTAAGCTGCAATAGCTTTAACTATCCTTTCAGCACAATGTGTTTAAATCATTGAACTGACATGTTGCAAGTACTAAAAAGGAACTTTAAATATTTCTGCTGATTATCAATGATAATAGTAATAACATTAATAAAGGGTATTTACATAGTAAAATGTTTCATATGGATTATTTTGGGTGTTCTTATATAATTTTTTATTTAAATATGTATATTTTGAATAAAAATACAGTTTTTTGTTTGTTTATTGTTTATTCATTTATTTTTATTTATTTATTTTTACCTTATTTTACTTTACAATACTGTATTGGTTTTGCCATACATCAACATGAATCCACCACGGGTGTACATGAGTTCCAAATCCTGAATCCCCCTCCCACCTCCCTCCCCATACCATTTCTCTGGGTCATCCCAGTGCACCAGCCCTAAGCATCCTGTATCCTGCATCAAACCTAGACTGGCAATTCGTTTCTTACATGATGTTATACATGTTTCAATGCCATTCTCCCAAATCATCCCACCCTCTCCCTCTCCTGCAGAGTCCATAATTCTGTTCTATACATCTGTGTCTCTTTTGCTGTCTCACGTACAGGGTTATCATTACCATCTTTCTAAATTCCATGTATATGTGTTAGTATGCTGTATTGGGATTTTTCTTTCTGGCTTACTTCAGTGTGTATAATCGGCTCCAGTATACTTGTTTGGATTAACTGATTCTCATTTTAGAAAATTTACAAAATATAAAATAGCACAAAGAAAAATATTCATAAAGTTTTTCCTGTATACCTTTCTAGTATATGTGTGTGTGAATTTGTATTTGTA
>SJYT01030014.1:27073-70497 GCA_006410635.1 Cephalophus harveyi | reverse complement strand
AATAAGAAGCTTTTCTTCAAGTTCATGCTTTCATTAGGATACAAATGATGGTCTCTGACATGAATAGATGGGGCAGAGAGAATGGTTAGGGCAGTGAAAATACTTCGGGTGATACTATAATGATGGGTATAAGTCACTATAAGTCCAGGCCCACAGAATGGACAATACCAAGACTGACCAATGGCCTTCGGGTGATGATGCTGTGAAAATATATGTTCACCAATTATAGCAAATGCACCACTCTGGTGGGGGGATATTCATAACAGTGAGGCTATGCATGTGTGAGGCAGAGGTTTATGAAAAGCTTTGTGTCTTCTGTTGAGTATTACTGTGAGTCTAAAACTGTTCTGAAAATGTCTTTGCTTTGTTTTAAACACCAATGGTGAGTCCACCAGAGACTTAAATGCACTGTGATGTCACTTTTCTTTTTTCTTTTAGAAAAGGTGAAAAGTGAAGTCACTCAGTCGTGTCCGACTTTTTGCGACACCGTAGACTGTAGCCTACCAGGCTCCTCTGTCCATGGGATTTTCCAGGCAATAGTACTGTAGTGGATTGCCATTTCCTTCTTTAGAAAAGGTGGGTTTTCACTAAAAAGAGAAAAGAAAAAAAGAAATGGCCATACAAAAAACAAAAGTTATCATAAATCAAAAAAACAAACCAAAACAAAGTAAGCATAAATGTAAAAAACAAGCAGACCATGATTTCTTCCGTAATTACTGTGTCACTAAAATGCATTTAGAAATCTGTGAATGTAATTCTATAAAACTAGTGGAGACAGCATCAACATTTTTTGGAAAGTTCTTCATTTTAGATATTTCCATGGTGACTTCTATGTCAGATTTTATGTAATACAAACATAAGTAGATTCTTTTTGTGATAACCAACTAGTTTATTTTTCACAAAATTGGACATGAAAGTTTCTATGAATTCTCAGTAGCTATGGTTTTCTTCTACCAGGGTTCTCACAACCACTATAGAATGAAACAATCTTGTTTACAAGTAATTTTTGACTGATGACATGTTTTAGAATATGGGACTAGATCTGTAAAGCAATCTGTTTGTTTCCAACCTCTGTTGCAATGAAGTGACATCAGAAAACCTGGTTTGAACCCGGTTTACCAGTGTCAGACTGTTTCATTTAACTCTGCTTCAAAGTACAGGGCCTAATCTACTTTTTCTTCTACCAAACTGCACTACTTGTTGCAAATATGTTGGCACAACCAGACTGGGGTCCTTTTTGCTAAAGGTCGCTTCCAAAGCTTATGAATTACAGTAAACACCTGCCTTCATAGAAAAAAAAGTTAATAAATATATTGATTAAACAGATAATTCTTTCAATAATTAGTAGAAACCTGGCTATTGTATAGATAATAAAACTATACCCTAATTGTATCATTTTCTCTTAAATTCCCATTTTTATATGTAGTATGGATGTAATCCAGCTCTGGTATATAAACATGGGCCAAAACACTTAAAAATTAAATCTATATAAGAAAGAGAAGATATAGGTCCCAGGGTAGGAGGGTGAACATTGATATGAAATAAGCTGTTGAAGTTCTCTGTGACTGGCTTTTCCATCTAAAAAGCAGAAATTTGTGCCTTCACAGAGGTGCAATTTGAGTAAAAAGAACTAATATTTGCAAATGCAAGTTCTAAGAAAAAAAATCACAAATTCAGGGTTTGTAATATCATGTAAAATCATCAGTTATTCTAAGTTGGTTATCTAGAAATTAAAAAAAATTGAAATCTAGAAAAACTCCAAATTTCTCAAACCAACTGTAGTGATTTGAAAATTACATAGTTGTTAGTGCTGATTTAGAATATGAAAATAATATAAGCGATCAATTTAATTGTTTGATTTAAACTATAAATATAAATTCTGGATCAAATAAAATTTCCTGAGATCTAAAACTTTACTAAGCACAAAATATGGGCACAAGAAGTACGGTTCCTAGCTGTCCTCAGGTAACTTATAGTCTACGAGGATAAATGAGAATACTGAATGCTGGGGAATGGAAGTCATCTGAGCAATTAAATTCATAAATAAAACAAAAAACCTTAGTGTCAGCTGTCGTGACAAGAAAGACAAAGCAATGCCTATCACAACTGATACTGGTTAGAATTATCTTCAAGTATTATATCTTGGAAGCAGAAGGCATTTTTTTTTTAAGTTTATCTCCCAGAAGTTAAATACAGTGCAGCAACATTCAATTGATAGATTCAGACATGAGATTGCATTGCACTTAGCATATTTTCAAGTGATATTTGAAATGACCACCCTGCCATTTTGCTGAGTATTAAGGTAACTGAAAACCGTTCATATATGAAGAAAAAAAGAGTTAAGTTCTCTATTTACTTATTAGAGTTTAAGGCTAGAAAAACCATCACACACTGGAACACTGTCATGAAGTACAAATTTTGACAAGTAAATGAGGATAAAAACATGCACAGTGACAGTAAAACAATATTAGAATTTCCTTTTTCATTCGTTTGTAATTTGGGCATCTCTGCTTATTTGATTCTTAGAAAACTATGGCAAGATTTATGAATACCAAACAATCTACATGGCTTTTGCAATTAACCTGAAATTCTGCAATACTCTCTATTTTAATTACTCTTAAAATCAAACATATTACAACTATTTTGATTTGAGATCAAAGTTGGGCAGTAGGTAAATGCATGTGAAACTCTAGTGTTGATACAAATAAATCCTAGTCTTGGCTTTCAAATTGTGTATTTTGAGTAAATGGCAATAACTAGCACAAACCAAATCTTAAAATGGTTTTCTGGTGAAATATTTCATTACATAGTATACTTCATCTGTGCCACACTGCTTGTTTACCTAATGAATGTCACATATGCTAGAGAATAACAATAATATCATCTATTGATATTTTAATCACTCTGCTTATCTTTCCCACCCCCACTTCTCCTCCCTATCTCTAAAGACTGTGTTTTAGAGCAGTGAAAGGGTTAGATTAAGAATGATGAGTCCCAGATAATGTTCTGGTCTTTTACAACCAAATAACTCTTGCATATATTATCAAGAGGGCTGGGTTGTGCTCAAATCATGATAGTCAGATGATCTAATATTTTTCTTCCTTGATATGTTAGCTTCTCTCTGTTGGAAGCAAAGTAAAAACTTGCTTATATTCTCAGCTCTTTTTAAACCTTCCTGTGAAAGTTTCACAATAATCTAGTTTTCATTCTGTAAGTTGTATATAGGAGAACATTTTTAACCCTGATAAAATTTCAGAGATGACTTTATGATCTAACGGTAACAGGAATGAATATATTTTGAAAATAAAGAAAAAGATCTCTTAATTGTAAAGAGATTCCATGTATTTTCTTTAAAGATTCTGATGAGGTCTGGCTTCTTGGTTTCATTAGACGGGAATGGGAATCAAAGGGGCTTGACAGTTGGTTGATGTGTGCGCCTAGCTACTAAATCACTGCATTCATGCTAAGACCTCCTATGTGCCCCCATTAAATCCCATTCAGCTCGTGAGGTAATATATGTACTGTAGCCTATGTCTGGGTTTTTGCTGGTCTTTTTTTTTTTTCCTCCCCTGTTAAATTCTCACAAACTCAGTCCTCTAGGCTTTCCTTTTAAAGTTTTATATTTACTATGGTTAGATCTCAAATCACAAATGTTGAGAAGAAAAGAAAGTTGTAGAAATATGTTTACATTGTGATATCATACTATATACATTTTTTAAAATATAAAATTATATTTTAAAATACACACCAAATTCATGATGAGAGTTGACTCTGGGAAGATTCAAGGGTAATAGGATGGAAATTGATTGTCAAAGAGGACTTCACTTTCACTGTAAAATGTTATTTCTGTCTTTTCTAAGGCATGTTGTTGTCTTTTGGGAAGGGAGTGAGGTAGTATAATATCCTTTTAATTTAAAGTGCATGGTTTAAATATAATGAATAAGCAGTGATAGAGTACTGGTTAAGTATACAGGATCTGGAGAGAGACTGCCTACATTTAAATCTGCCACTTATTACATGACCAGGGAAAGGTCAATGAACCTTCTAAAGTGCCTCAGTTTTCTAATCAATAAAATGGTGTTTAACAATAAATAGTATCTACTTTACTGGCTTGTTGTGAGAAGTAAATGAGAATACAGGGAAAGTATTCAGAATGGTTCTTAGAACATAGTAAGCATTTAATAAATTAATTAGCAATTAATTTGAATATCTTGAATTTTTTCTATAGGCTTATCATTTTTAATTAAAAGAACTTTCATGAAGTATATATATTACTGGATAAATATAGAAATAATGTGCATATAAAACAATTATAGACATGCTTAATTATTTAATGAAGCTACAGAACGGGAACTTCGAGTATTAAGAGGCCACTTCCTTCCAGTTTGCTCTTCTATTCTTACGCTCCAGGATTCTCAGTAATTCAACTGTCTGATCTTTCCGTCTTTGCTTTGCACAGCATCTTTCTTCTTATTTCTGTGTCTGCATAGCACAACACAAGCAGCTCTGAACACAAACACAGCAAGTCTACATTTCTTCTTTTGGCGACAGTAGCTTTACTATTAACTGAAAGGCAGGGTAGATAATATGACACACGCTTTACTTTCAGCAGACTTGTTAATATCAGCTCTGAATTTTTCATGACGGCTTCGGTAACCTGTAGCCTGGAGCTGAAGCTCTGGGGGTTTCCACCACAAAGAGGTGGATCAGCTGAGCTCTCACTTCCCATCTGGCTCTGGGTGACAGGGACAGTCAGGGGGGCTGCAGGAAACCTGAAGAAGAAGAAAGCCGATGTGGGACACCCATTGTAGTGCGTCAAAGGCTAAACATGTGCCGTTGTATGGATGTATCTCTGAGACACTTGTTTACCACTGGCTTCAGAATCTACTTAGCCAATGTGTCTAACGGCAGAGTCACCAGAACAGCTGCCGCCCGTGTAAGTAATACCCTCATACGCCGTGGCATCCTGATTTGCCAAACCAGATTCAGGACCTCTCTCCAGTGAAGGTTTTATGTTGTCTGGCATGGTTCTTATTTACCCACACAGGCAGGCATACACGTGCAGGCACACACACAGACCGTCACGATCACGATTCGGAGCTGAAATTGTAAACCATTTTAGCTCCATCCCCAAAGTAACACAATGACCTCAAAGTTCTCACAAAAGCTGGATTTTATGTCTGAAGGTCAAACACAGAAAGTGTTTTTAAAGGGATGGGAGGCTCAAATAGAGTCATATGTGAAAAGTTAATCACAGTAAAAAAAGTTTTTAAAGATGAAATTTGAACATTTATCTTTCTTGAGTCTTGTGGAGTTTCTATCATATTTACTGAAATATATAGTTGCCCTCTAATTTTTAGGAAGTTGGGTCCCTATGTACTTGATTTTATTTTTAATAGCTATAACAATTGAGATTTGCTCTGAACACACCCAGTCCACAATTCTTAGAAGGCAGGAGTATTTACAAGCGCACCAGGAGGAAGGCGTTCTCTTAATTGCAGTTTTTTCTGGTGACACCCTTGTCTCTGGTCTATCAAGAAAGAAGTTAAATAAATAAATGCCAAGTTTGTACACAGAAAAAAAATTTTTGTAGAGCTAATAATACTCCAGCCTTGAATGAGAAACAATGAAGAAGAGAAAATATGTATGTTCCTACCATGATTTTTCATCAGCAGAAACAGGTCAACTTTTTGAGCTAATTTTTACTTTTATTTTCTTCTTAAATTATGTTTCATTATTCTAGTCTGCCACTCCAATATTTCTCTAACTTGTACATGCATTTCATTGTTGCTTCTTTGTATGTGAAAGGGTGTCATTTTTAAAAGTTTATTAACATTTACTTCGATTCATGGGGTCACAAAGAGTCGGACACGACTGAGTTACTGAACTGAACTGAACTGAACATTTACTAGTGTTCTAACCTTTTCAAGGATCTAACAGAAGGGTGACTTTCAATATTAACATTAAGATGGTATAATAAGGTGTACATTTGTAGATAAGTATTGATAATCAAAAAAGTTGTACAGATTTATTACAACAAAGCCCTTAAAATATTAAGCAGTTCACTTTAGTTACAATTATGAACTCAATACACTTTGAAGATGTTTTCCAACTATAGAGTGACTTTGTTGCAAAAGAGTCCTTACGTTTATGTGCAGAGTCCTGTATGTTCACAATTTTGTAAAGGATTAGGATTGATGATTCAATAATTTGAAGAGCTTTTCACTCTCTTTTTAAAATTATTTTTCTACAAAATAATAATAAAAAGTTTAACCACTGAAACAAACCTATGTTTTATATAGCAAATGGAGAACTGAAGAATATACTTTTAGCTCTTGAATAAAAGTGGATTCTCTTGGCCATTATCCCTATCCATTTGGTTATTTTTGCTAAATAACTAATTACACCAAAGTTGGTGGTTTAAAACAGTCATTTTACTTTGCTCATGATTTTGTGGATCAAAAATTTTGGAAGAGTTTGGCTGGTCAGTTCTCATTTGGGGTCTCCCATGTGGTTGGATCAGAGGTAGGTGGGGCCAAAGCTATCAAGGCTCCCCTGGGCTGGACATCCAAGATGGCTCACTCTTGGGACTGGCATTTGATACTGGCTGTCAACTGGGATCTCAGCTGCCCTGCTAACCTATGCAACACCTGTGCAAGGTCTCCTGAGCATGGCCTTGACTTCTGCACAGCATAGAGGCCTAAGGATAGTTGAGTTTCTTACATAGCAGCTCACAGTTCCAAACACAAGTGTTCCAGTGACAAAAGTAAGAGATGCCTTGGAATTCACAGAACAGCACTTCTGCTGAATTGTACTGATTATGAGTGAGTCTCTAAAGCCACACTATCCCCTTAATAGGAGGGAACAGAGTAGGAAGATTGTAAAAGATTTGTGGATTTATTTTAAAACTACCACCCTCTGACATACATCATCGCAGCATTCTCTATGACCCACCTCCCAGAATATTGGAAATAAAGCAAAAATAAACAAATGGAAGCTAAACTTAAAAGCTTCTGCACAACAAAGGAAACTCTAAGTAAGGTGAAAAGACAGCCTTCTGAATGGGAGAAAATAATAGCAAATGAAGCAACTGACAAACAACTAATCTCAAAAATATACAAACAACTCCTGCAGCTCAATTCCAGAAAAATAAACGACCCAATCAAAAAATGGGCCAAAAAACTAAATAGACATTTCTCCAAAGAAGACATACAGATGGCTAACAAACACATGAAAAGATGCTCAACATCACTCATTACAGAGAAATGCAAATCAAAACCACAATGAGGTACTATTCACGCCAATCAGAATGACTGTGATCCAAAAGTCTACAAGCAATAAATGCTGGAGATGGTGTGGAGAAAAGGGAACCCTCTTACACTGTTGGTGGGAATGCAAACTAGTACAGCCATGACAGAGAACAGTGTAGAGATTCTTTAAAAAACTGGAAATAGAACTGCCTTATGACCCAGCAATCCCACTGCTGGGCATACACACCAAGGAAACCAGAATTGAAAGAGACATGTGTACCCCAATGTTCATCGCAGCACTGTTTATAATAGCCAGGACATGGAAGCAACCTAGATGTCCATCAGCAGATGAATAGATAAGAAAGCTGTGGTACATATACATGATGGAGTATTACTCAGCCATTAAAAAGAATACATTTGAATCAGTTCCAATGAGGTGGATGAAACTGGATCCTATTATACAGAGTGAAGTAAGCCAGAAATAAAAACACCAATACAGTATACTAACGCATATATATGGAATTTAGAAAGATGGTAACGATAACCCTGTATGTGAGACAGCAAAAGAGACACAGATGTATAGAACAGTCTTTTGGACTCTGTGGGAGAGGGTGAGGGTGGGATGATTTGGGAGAATGGCATTCAAACAAGTATAATATCATATATGAAACGAATCACCAGTGCAGGTTTGATGCATGATACTGGATGCTTGGGGCTGGTGCACTGAGATGACCCAGAGGGATGGTACAGGGCGGGAGGAGGGAGTAAAAAATAAAAAATAAAATAATAAATATGTTTTTACATTATAATACAGTATACCTGTGTGTTTGTATACTTACACATGTTTAACTAAAACAAAAGTTTCATTAAACAAAACTTATTCCAAAATAAATAAATAAATGAATAAAACTACCACTCTACCCTCTTTATACTACAGATCATTTGAAAGACAACATGGAAACCCTACATGTTCTCTATGAGCTCTATCAAAGGAATCTCATTTTAATCAATGAAAAGCCAAAGTGAAAGTGAAAGTGAAGTCGCTCAGTTGTGTCCAACTCTTTGCGACCCCATGGACTGTAGCCCGCCAGGCTCCTCTGTCCATGGAATTCTCCAGACTAGAATACTGGAGTGGGTTGCCATTTCCTTCTCCAGGGGATCACCTCAAATACCTTGTAACACCTGTGACAGTTTGCATGTTCCAAAAATGACCATAACAATATTCCTACTCCCAAATGTTCTTTCAGAATCCTGCCAGCTCCCCATCAGGAGGGAGAATCTTTCTGCCTTGAAATCAGACAGGCCTTCGTGATAGCTTTGACAAAGAGATGCAGCAAAAGTGACACTGCATGATATTCTAAGGCTGATTCACAAAAGGTGATTTGACTTCTGCCTGCGTTTTTCTCTTGGGAATGCTTACCCTGGGAACCCAGCCCCCCTGTGGTGAGGAAGCCCAAACCAGCTGTGGAGGCATGTCAAGGTGTTCCAGATAAGAGCCTCAGCTGAGGTCTTGAAGTCAGCTGTGAGCTTCTAGGTGAGTCCAGCCCCAGTCTTTCAGCCAGTCTAGATGATGCTTGGAATGCTTACCCTGGGAACCCAGCCCCCCTGTGGTGAGGAAGCCCAAACCAGCTGTGGAGGCATGTCAAGGTGTTCCAGATAAGAGCCTCAGCTGAGGTCTTGAAGTCAGCTGTGAGCTTCTAGGTGAGTCCAGCCCCAGTCTTTCAGCCAGTCTAGATGATGCTAAGTGTAACAGAGATAAGCTACTTCTGCCAAGTCTTTCCCCAGTTGAGATTCACGAGCAAATTAATGTTTTGTAGTGATATGTTATACAGCGATAGATAACTGGAATGATTGACTTCTACTTTGCGAGGCAGTACTGCATTGAAACAACAAAAGTAATATCCAGTTTGCAAATCAATCTTTGCTTGCTCTCACCAATAAGGCAGAAAATTCATTTCATTAAGTATTTCTTGAAGTCAATAGAAATAAGGACAGAAGGAAATAGTTATCAATTCATAGATTCCCCAGGCTGGTCCTCAATTACTAAAGAAATCTAATGTGGTGAATTTAGTAGTTTTCAAGCTCTATGACACCAACAATAGTTTTATTTTGTTTTTAATCAGAAACATGACAATACACACCCAGCTAATCAGAAAAAAATTCTTTCCTTTGAGGAATTGTGTTGTGTGATGCAGCTACAGATAATCATTTATTGAGTTTTTATTATACTTGAGGCACTGTGTTATGTGCTGGGAATACAGCAGTAAACAAAACAGTTGTCAGTCTCTCATGGGATTTATATTATAGGAAATGAGTGGAGATAAACAAATAACAAACAAATATATATATATATATATATATACACATATGTATGTCAGTTGGGGATAAATGGAGGGAAATTCAGAGAAAGAAGATGGCAAGCCCAAGGATGGATAGAGGAAGAATCATATGTAGGAATGGATAGGGAGAGCCTCACTGACATGATGAGATTTCAACAAAAACCGGAAAGAAATGAGAGAGGTAGCAAAAATGATTTCTGGGGAAAAAATGTTCCAGGCAGAGGGAAGAGAAAGGTCAGAGGCCCCAGAGCAACAGCAGGGTGGTAGAGTCTGGGAGTACACCTGTTCTTCTCTACTCTTTACACAGTCGTTCCTTCGCAGTGTTGGCTTGGGGCTGGGCTCCCTCGGATGATTCTCTGTCCTTCAGAGGCGGAGCGGTGTCTGCAGAGGCAGACAGAGTGGTGCAGAGCCCAGGGCTTTCCCACAGTCTGAGCGTCTGCTGCAGGCAGAGTTCCTGCAATCCGCCTGCTTCACTGTCTTTGCTGCTGTCTCTTATACACATCTAGATGTGTATAAGAGACAGGTCCAATTCTTTGTGACCCTGTGGACTATAGTTGGCCAGGCTCCTCTGTCCATGGGATTCTCCAGGCAAGGATACTAGAGTGGGTTGCCATGCCCTCCTCCAGGGGATCTTCCCAACTGAGGGACTGAACCCACACCCTTTATGTCTCCTGCATTGAAGGGCAGGTTCTTTACTGCTAGTGCCACCTGGGAAGCCCCAAGAAGACCGTAGTGGAAGATAAAGGAAGGAGAGAAGTAATCAGACCATCTAGAGCCTCCTAAATCACTGCAGATGGTGACTGCAGCCGTGAAATTAGAAGACGCTTACTCCTTGGAAGAAAAGTTATGTCCAACTTAGATTAACATTTTCAAAAGCAGAGACATTACTTTGCCGACTAAGGTCCGTCTAGTCAAGGCTATGGTTTTTCCTGTGGTCATGTATGGATGTGAGAGTTGGACTGTGAAGAAGGCTGAGCACCGAAGAATTGATGCTTTTGAACTGTGGTGTTGGAGAAGACTCTTGAGAGTCCCTTGGACTGCAAGGAGATCCAACCAGTCCATTCTGAAGGAGATCAACCCTGGGATTTCTTTGGAGGGAATGATGCTAAAGCTGAAACTCCAGTACTTTGGCCACCTCATGTGAGGGGTTGACTCATTGGAAAAGACTCTGATGCTGGGAGTGATTGGGGGCAGGAGGAGAAGGGGACGACAGAGGATGAGATGGCTGGATGGCATCACTGACTCAGTGGATGTGAGTCTGAGTGAACTCCGAGAGATGGTGATGAACAGGGAGGCCTGGCGTGCTGCGATTCATGGGGTCGCAAAGAGTCGGACACGACTGAGCGACTGAACTAACTAACTAACTAAGAGCCTCCTAAGAAATTGTAAGAATTGACTCTGCATGAGAAATTAATCTTAAAAGGAGTCTTCTCCTTTTAAATGAGATTACATAGTAATGAGATTACATACAATGAGAAGAATAATCAGACAAATGAAAATAGTGGCTTGGGCAGAGATAATGATGATGGAGTGGTAAAGGGTGATTAAATCAGGATCTATTTTGATGGTGAAAGACCAACAGATTCACTGATGGACTGGATTGGATATGGATATGAGAGAAGAGAAGAAGTCAGGGATAACACTTAAGTGCGAGCAGCTAGAAGAATGCAGATGCCATTTATTCTGATGGTGGACTCTATGAGAGAAGATGCTTTGGTGGGCAGATCAGAAACTCTTTGGACATGTTAAGTTTGAGATGTCCACCAGGTATCCAGTCAAAGGATAGTTAATTACAGTCTGGAGGTTAGTATAAACATGGAATTGTCAATTGGGGAATTTTCACTGTTTAGGGGGTTCATCAGGCTGGAAAATTCCATCAAGGAGTCTTCTGCTTTTTATTGGAACTGATGTAAACAGTCATGAACTGACGTAAACAGGCAAAGGATACTAATCCTGATCCAGTATTTCACAGATTAGATATACCTGGAAAAAGAATTCCTTATTCTCAAGAAGGATTAAGAGATAATAAAATGACTTATTAGTATTGATTTAGTCTTTGAACTCCACAGCATGGCCTATTTACAAAATGTTGTCTGTATCTAGTATTCTCTTTGCCTGAAAATAGTCACAATGTAGTGCTGTGGAAACAGGACCTCACTGTTAACATGCAATTCAGTTGCTGGAATATACAGTTTGTTTCTCTAACTCTCAAATACAGTGTTTCTCTTGGTAAGTGTATCTACCACAAGTAACATGCCCTGACAGACAGCAAGAAAGAAAGCAGAAATTGCAGCTTCCTGAAGTAAGCCAGTGAATGTGCTTATTGGAATATAGTTAAATATAACACATTACAATCAGAAACATCACCAGTTTGGCCTGATGCTTAGAGCATCTTCAATTTGCACACACAAGTGCAATTGTTGCTACTTGAACCACATTTCTTTTCTAGACTCAACAGTGCAAATTAAACTAGATGATCTAATATAAGTTATCTGAGTGCCCAAAGGATAGAAAACACAAGGTTAAAAGTCCCTTTATGATAGACCGTTATCACAAGAATTCTCTATCAGCCAGCATTTACAAAGAGAGCAACTGTCAGAGAAGTTTAAGAACTGGGAACTGCCAAACAGATCAGTCTCCTGACTGCTTTCCAGTCAGTGAGAAAAAGTGCAAGTTGAAGGATAGTATTTAAAAACTCTATGGAGCTAGAACATAATTTCTCAAAGAATCTTTGTCGCTTATACATCTGTTCTCATAGTTGTCTCTTTGTGTTTGGAAAGTTTTTCAGGGTTGCTAGGGTTGCTAGCCCTCATGATGGGGAGGGTGGGGGGTGAAGTGCACATGGACAAATCAAGGTCATTATTAAACACCCTGAGCGCAAGACCGAGGTTCACCTCGTCACCTTTCTCTCTTCATTTAGCCCTGGTGGAGCTCAAGAGGGCAAGGAATTAAATTTATTCCAGGCGGCCTGGGGTTTCAGCTACTGTGAGTGACAGAAGCAACTCTGAAAGAGTGTGCCAGTCTGAGCCTATACTTCATCAACACGAGGAAAACGAGTGAAAGCTAAATACATATACATTTAAAGCCAGCAAGTTCATGGTAGAGGGACAGAAAGCTTAAGTTTAAAATACAAAATTGGAAACTCTTATCTGAAAGTTTCAAACTTGTGAACAGGCAAAAACGTGTACCCAGTTTAGGAGGAGTACTATCAGTTCAGTTCAGTTCAGTTGCTCAGTCGTGTCCGACTCTTTGCGACCCCATGAATCGCAGCACGCCAGGCCTCCCTGTCCATCACCAACTCCCGGAGTTCACTCAGACTCACGTCCATCAAGTCAGTGATGCCATCCAGCCATCTCATCCTCGGTCGTCCCCTTCTCCTCCTGCCCCCGATCCCTCCCAGCATCAGAGTCTTTTCCAATGAGTCAACCCCTCGCATGAGGTGGCCAAAGTACTGGAGTTTCAGCTTCAGCATCATTCCTTCCAAAGAAATCCCAGGGTTGATCTCCTTCAGAATGGACTGGTTGGATCTCCTTGCAGTCCAAGGGACTCTCAAGAGTCTTCTCCAACACCACAGTTCAAAAGCATCAATTCTTCAGCGCTCAGCCTTCTTCACAATCCAACCCTCACATCCATACATGACTACTGGAAAAACCATAGCCTTGACTAGACGGACCTTAGTTGGCAAAGTAATGTCTCTGCTTTTGAATATGCTATCCAGGTTGGTCATAACTTTCCCTCAAAAGAGCAAGCATCTTTTAATTTCATGGCTGCAGTCACCATCTGCAGTGATTTTGGAGCCCCCCAAAATAAAGTCTGACATAGTTTCCACTGTTTCCCCATCTATTTCCCATGAAGGGATGGGACCAGATGCCATGATCTTCGTTTTCTGAATGTTAAGCTTTAAGCCAGCTTCTTCACTCTCCACTTTCACTTTCATCAAGAGGCTTTTTACTTCCTCTTCACTTTCTGCCATAAGGGTGATGTCATCTGCCTATATGAGGTTAGGAATACTATGGTAAAAGGCAAATATGTATTTTTATTTTGTCATGCACAAAGCCATGTTATAATTCTATTTAATTATGGCATGGCTTTGTACAAAAGATGCCAACACCATTATAATAAAAGCCACCAGATGTCACTATTACAAATTATATTCAATCATATGCTAATCAGAAAATTTGTTAATTTTCATTACTCAGTTTGAAGAAATTCTGGGTTATAATTTTGCCATCAAAGAAATATTGCACTTGGGCTTTCTTGTAGGGAATTTTTCCCATGGATTTTAACTTCTCGATAATTCTTTTTGGTTAGGTTTATAGTGGCTCCAGACTCCATTAGGGAGTAGGAAAGATTCTCCCGCCAGGAAGATTTATTATACATGAGCTGCTGTCAGAGGTTTTGTTTTGAAAGACTTTACACTCAAACAGGACAACTTCTTACCTCCTCAGAAAACTTGGAAAATGGATTGGTTTGAAGGTGGACCAATCATTTCACAGTTCTCTGATTCTTTGATTTCAGTAAGATGAAATATTCAGTAGAGAGCTGGGCTTGGAGCTCTTCCTGCTGTTGGCCTCAACTTAATAAACTAGCTTTTCCTTACAGTGTGTGGTGAAGAAGATGACTAGTTTTCCACATAACTTGGTACAGGTTTCCACACTCCAGAGCACTCATTGTTACACAGGCTGGATGAAAGACAAATGGACACGATTTGAACAAAATTTTACCTATTCTATGTATCTTATATATAGGCTATGTTTCCCTTTACACAGTAGCCCTAGGTAGACAACATTCCTACCTATTTAGTCTGAGTCAAATAAAGGATTTAATAACGAGAACTTCAGTCTAGGAAGAATATTAATGAGAGATTTTGGAATATATTAGAGTTTGGGTCATCTGGCAATTCACATCCTATAGAGGAGAATTTATACTATTTATAAATAGAGGCTTATTTAATGACATGATTGTGATATGTTCTAAACCCAGGTTGACTGATTAAAATAAAGATCTCACAGGACCTCAGATGTAGGACCATTTTAAGGAATCCCCCCCTTTTTTAAAGACAGGGTCATGCACAATATATGGAAAAAGGTTTCATGTCTTTATAAGTACTCGTTAAATATCACCAAACTTATGTTGCTATGCTGCCATAGATCAGCAAAATCTATATAGAAAAGAAAGAAAAAGTCCAGGAAAGTTTTGAGAAGTGAAAATGCCCCTCTCTGACATAGAAACAAGTAGCAACAGCCACAAACCTGTCTGTGTGCTTATGCCATTGTGGAATGTTGTTCAACATATGGAGAGCTTGGCCCTCTCGCTGTCAGCCCAGGGCAAGGGATGAATGATCCAGGTAAAATCAAGTTCCTTCTTCAGTAGCAAAATATTTTCCCCATGAGATGTCTAGTAGTTCAGGCAAAAAGCTGTTGTGCAAAGAAACTGGCCTGATGTTGTTATATATGATTTTTGAAATAAGTTTTAATAGCAGTTTAAAAGAAAACAGGGTAAGTGGGCTTATGATTTTTCTTAGAAACATTATCATGAGGAATGTTAGTAAAAAATCTCCCACTCTAGTCTTCTTTATTTCAAGAAATAAAGGCAGTAAAGAGAAGGAAGGATCCACCAGAGTTTACCCTTTCCTTTGCTTTTCTTTAAAGTCTTCTAATTCTAAGCCAGCTATGCTTAAATTCCCCAAATAATTATTTTCAAAATTCAGTAATCAGGAACTGGGCTAGATATAAAATTACTGACCTACTTCTATTTCTTTGGGTTTCCATCTTTTCACTGGGGGAGAGAGGAAGCAAGGAGAGCAGTACTGTTCAATCTAAAAAGGGACAAACATCTCTGATCTCACTTGCATTTCCCAGTCTTTTTGGTTATAGCCGTTGTTTTATTCAAACCTAGTCTCAATGATACTGATTGTGACAAATTAGGAAAAATTTACAAGCCTGGAAATTAAGCTGAAATGCTTCCCAGATTAACATCTGCTTTGCTCTTAGGAGATAAATTTCCTTGAAGAAAATTAGTCATTTTATAGCCAACTCCTTTCAATTTTTACGTCTATTTATTCCTTGGTGGGTGCATGCTCAGTCATGTCTGACTCTTTGCAACTGCATGGACTATAGCCCACCAGGCTCCTCTGTCCAGGCAAGAATACTGGAGTGGGTTATCATTTCCTTCTCCAGCAGGTCTTCCCAACCCAGGATCGAACCCATGTCTCCTGAATTGGCAAGCAGATTCATTACCACTGAACTATCTAAGAAGCCCCATCTTGCTTGGGTACAAAACACAAAATCAAATGTGTGCCTAGTCATTAAATTGTACTTGTTTTATCTTATGATGTCCTCTCACTGTCTTTGCTGTGCTTTTCCATTGGTCTCCAAATCATAATAAGAGCTTCCTTGGTAGCTTAGTGGTAAAGAATCTGCCTGCAGTGCAAGAGACCCAGGTTCAACCCCTGGGTTGGGAAGATCCCCTGAAGAAGGAAACTCTTGCCTGGAAAATCCCATAAGCAGAGGATCCTGGCAGGCTAAAGTCCACAGAGTCTCAAGATTCGGACACGACTCAGCAACTAAACCGAAAACCTAGTTCCACACTCTGCTCATTTCCTTGAAACTCACATCTACCTTTGAGTTATAAATGCAGATTAACAAGACAGAATAAAGAAAAGGGAAAACGTTTAAAAGATTTCATCCACAGGTGAGAATGGACACTGAGGATATTCTGCTGTGCACATGTCTGCATATATTAGATTCCTGCACACTGTCTCATTTCAATTAGTAGTTCAAATTTAAAATTTTCCACATGATTCCATTTGTAATGGAATTTCATCAAGTACAAGATTAAAGTATTTTATTAATTATATAATGAATTATCATCTTCTTGTTTATTTTCCCAAAACTCTTGATTCAGTTCAGTTCAGTCGCTCAGTCGTGTCCGACTCTTTGCGACCCCATGAATCACAGCATGCCAGGCCTNTTGAAGTGACTTAGCAGCAGCAGCAGCATTTTCATAAGCTTAAGCAATAGATTGTAGTGCTAAAAATGAAGCTGTACAATATCTCTGTGACTTGTAAGTTTCAAACATTGAAACCATTCTTTGAAATGGCTTGATTTTTAAAATGATTTTAAAATATAGCCTAGAGACCCATGAAGAGGCACTGATACACAGAGCAAGAGCTGTCTCTTATACACATCTAGCTTTCTTCACAGTCCAATTCTCACATCCATACATGACCACTGGAAAAACCATAGCCTTGACTAGATGGACCTTTGTTGGCAAAATAATGTCTCTGCATTTGAATATGCTGTCTAGGTTGGTCATAACTTTTCTTCCAAGGAGTAAGCATCTTTTAATTTCATGGCTGCAGTCACCATCTTCAGTGATTTTGGAGCCCAAAAAAATAAAGTCTGACACTGTTTCCACTGTTTCCCCATCTATTTCCCATGAAGTGATGGGACCAGGTGCCATGATCTTCATTTCCTGAATGTTGGGCTTTAAGCCAGCTTTTTCACTCTCCACTTTCACTTTCATCAAGAGGCTCTTTAGTTCGTCTTCACTTTCTGCCATAAGGGTGGTGTCATCTGCATATCTGAGGTTATTGATATTTCTCCTGGCAATCTTGATTCCAGCTTGTGTTTCTTCCAGTCCAGCGTTTCTCATGATGTACTCTGCATAGAAGTTAAATAAGCAGTGTGACAATATACAGCCTTGACGTACTCCTTTTCCTATTTGGAACCAGTCTGTTGTCCCATGTCCAGTTCTAACTGTTGCTTCCTGACTCTTGATTACAACAAAACTATCCCAAAATATCTTATTGGTAAAAGTATTCAGAGAAGGCAATGGCAACGCACTCCAGTCTATGGGGTCACACAGAGTCAGACACGACTGAAGCAACTTAGCAGCAGCAGTAGCAGCAGCATTCCTCGTCTAGACTCATTGTAAATATCTAGTTTCTTGTGTTTTAGAAACACAGTCTGTTGCCCACTTTGTGAACCAGTTCTTGTTCATAAATCTGTTTAGCTGCTATGGGAGGCTCTGTTTTTTTTTTGCCCAGTTGTCGGTTACTAATGTCTTCATTTTGCTTCTCAGATTAATTTAAACTGCAGTGATGGTAGAAACTCTCAATAGATGGATACTGCACAGCAATGGGGTTAGAAGTCTCCTGCTATCTATGCTGTTTTATTTCTGGCATCAGTTTGCGGAGGGGAGCTGATGGAGATTACTGGTGGGGAAAGACTAATGGCCCCTTCCCAGATCACTCATTAGATTAATCTTAGAAAAAAGAAGGCTGTGTCTACACTTTCCAGTAAGCAACCTGTTTGTATATTCACCAAATAAAAGGGTGTTAGGTAAGGAATAAAAAGGTCAGAAACTGACACTGAAAATCACTAGTGCCCAAATTCCAAACTGCTCTAACAGATTTAAGGCAATCACTAACCCCCCTAGAAAAGAAAACTCTAGGATTTGTGATGAAGCAGAAGCAGCTAGATCTAAAATCCCAACTTTCGTCCCTTGCTTTCACCTTTCCGTTGGGAATTCCTAACTAATTTCATGTGCCGCCATTATGATGGCCACTAGTAGAGATGGGGAAGGGTACTGATCCCCACCAACGTTTGAATTCCTCACAACACATGTGAGGCCAAGATGGATCATTCTAGTATATAATTATTCAAGGCAAGAAGAATCTTAAAAGTGGGATAAAATGGCATGATCCAAGGTAGTCTTTAAAACATGTTACTTAAATGTAGGTTTGAGGTTTTTATTCAGTTGTGCTGTGTAATACAGTAGCTGTTAGCCACAAATGACAATTCAGTTCAGTTCAGTCGCTCAGTCATGTCTGACTCTTTGTGACCCCATGGACCGCAGCACACCAGGCCTCTTTGTCCATCACCAACTCCCAGAGTTCACCCAAACTCATGTCCATTGAGTCAGTGATGTCATCCAACCATCTCGTCCTCTGTCATCCCCTTCTTCTCCTGCCTTCAATCTTTCCCAGCATCAGGGTCTTTTCAAATGAGTCAGCTCTTCGCATCAGGTGGCCAAAATATTGGAGTTTCAGCTTCAACATCAGTCCTTCCAATGAACACCCAGGACTGATCTCCTACAATTAAGCACTTGAAATAAACGCAGTCCTAACTGACATGGCTGAAAGTATAAAATGTACACACTGGATTTCAAAGATTTAATACAAAAAAAAGTAAAATAAATAATTTTTATATTGATTACATGTTAAAATAATACTTTGGACACATTAAGTAAGTTAAATAGAATATATTGTTAAAATCATCTTCATCTGTTACTTTTACTGTAAAGAAACTGTACTCAGTTTTGTTTATTTAAGAAGATAAATAAATACTTTTCTAATATTTAATCACTAAAAATATCAGTTTTTTACTGTAAAAAGTGATTACTAGAAAATTTTGCATATACGATTTATAGTACATTTCTTTTGGACAGGAAATATTATTTTACCCTTATAGAAACAAAGCAAAGCAAAATGATGGCAGATCTGCATTTGGAACAGTGCATGCAATGTTGGTTGCCAAGCCTAAAGCAAGCATAAGAGAGTATTAAGCTCGTAGTAACTGAAATAATCAAGAAAAGAAAAGTGCTTCTGAATAACTATAGAAATACCAACCAGTATTGGAGCAGAAAACATGTGAAGGTGGTAATTAAATATTGGAGATACAGGCTTGAGTATGACTGAGAACATCACTTTGGTTACTAAAATCCTAAATTCTAAAACTAGTACACAACTCTAGAATTTGAAAAAGGCACTTTATTGCATATTAAATATTAATATTAAACGAGGTACTACTTTATTGGATAATCTTTCCTCATAGCTCAGTTGGTAAAGAATCCGCCTGCAATGCAGGAGACCCTGGTTCAATTCCTGGGTTGGGAAGATCCGCTGGAGATGGGATAGGTTACCCAGTCCAGTATTCTTGGGCTTCCTTTGTGATTCAGCTGGCAAAGAATCTGCCTGCAATGTGGGAGACCTGGGTTAAAACTCTGGGTTGGGAAGATCCTCTGGAGAATGGAAAGGCCACCCACTCCAGTATTCTGGCCCAGAGAATTCCATGGACTCTATAGGCCACAGGGTTGCAAAGAGTCGGACACGACTGAGCAACTTTCACTCACTTTATTGGATACATTGATCCAAGGATATAATATAGAAAATAAAGTTTGGAAAGGAGTTTAAACAAATTGATGGATGCTTAAGTAGGATTTTTAAAAGCACAGTAGAGATACTTTGGAAATTGTCTAGAAGGCCGCTATGAAAGTAAAAAAAGTGTTAGTCACTCGGTAGTGTCCGACTCTGCGACCCCATGGACTGCCAGGCTCCTCTGTCCATGAGATTTTCCAGGCAAGAATACTGGAGCGGGTTGCTATTTGCTTCTCCAGGGGATCTTTCTGACCCAGGGATCAAACCTAGGTCTCCTGCATTGCAGGCAGATTCTTTACCATCTGAGCCATGTCTAGAAGGCTGCTACACCCTCCTCCTTAAAACATGCTTTTGTGTCATAAATCGTGTTGCAGAGGCTCCTGTCTTGGAGTATGGATAGAAACTTCCTAGTTCACCATAACAGAAGAGACAGAAAGCAGGTATTCAGAACTTAAAGTAGACTTTTTAGAGAGTTAGCCACTTGGCTGCAGGAAGAAATGCAGTTCAGCAACAGATTGGGGTTGACATGGATCCTGCAAATGCCACCAGGTGGGATGTTTTAAGTGGTGTAACACATTTTTCCCTGCAGGCAGGTAGAGTCCAGGGGCAGAATATCCAGGAGAAGGCTACTAGAATCCAAGTCAGGAGCCAGTGGTGGTTAGGTGGGAACATCATGACAACGTGCCCGGTGGTCAGGGACTGATGCCAGGTTCTTCCAGAGTGTAAGAGGAGGAGAGTAAGGCTGGTAGGAGTAAGGAAGAGGATTAATCCTAAATGGTTGTTTCTCTAGTCCAGAGGTTCTCAACTGGGAGTGACTTGCCCCCTGGGACATTTGGCAATGTGTGGAGACATTTTTCATTGTCACACTTGGGGTTGGGGGATGGGTAAAACTGGCAACTAGGGAGTGGAGGCCTAAATGCACTGGACAGCCCCCACCATAAATGGCCATCTGGCCCAAAGTGTCAGCTAGTCGTAGTGCTGTCTACTCCCCTAGACGGACTTCCCAGACAAAACTTGGACGGAGAATTATAACACTGAAGTCCAAACTGGGTTATAAATTGAGAACAAGGTGCTGCAGGGAACTTGACTAAAAGGAGGTCAGCACCAGCCTTGAAAGAGTTATGACTTGATATAACATCCCCAGGTTTTAGGCTACAACTTCTATGAGGCAGTATAGTATAGAGGGAGAAATGACACCAACACCTAACTATAAGTCTCCATGGTTCAAAACAAGTTTTGTAACCTTGACGTCCTTCTGTGTAAAATTAACATAACAGTTTCAAATCTGAGGGATATTGTGAAGATCCCGTAAGGTAATATAGCTAAAATGCCTTCCACAGGCATTAGATCATCATGGTGCTAAAACGGCAAGAAAGTTGCTGCACCTAACATATAAGACAGAAATTATATATTCCCTTGGCAAATCAACCAAATAGCCTGTGTCTAAATCTACTGAACAATTATAAATATTCACATTCATCTTATCTGGCCTCTCAGTAGTACTTACTATTGCAGTTACCATGCAACTGTACTCCAGTTACTGCTCCCTTATCTGATTTCCCAACTAGACTCACATAAGCTCCATAGGTGAGGGAATGGCGACTCATTTACTTGCAACCTCACTGCCCAGGACATAAATAAACAAAAATGTTTCTGATAAATAAATGAATAAAACCTAGTTAAATAACCTCTAGCAACCAGAAGTCAGGAGCGCTATTGATTATATATATTGCAGAATTCTTTTATGATGCCTATAAGCATCAGAAAGTTCTAAGTAGATCTCAATTAATTAATCAATGACTCCATTCCACCTTAATTGTGGAGCCCACTGAGTTGAATGCATATGCTCAGGGATTTCTCTAGGAAACAGAGCTGTATTCATAGAGACTCTCTGCTTTTCAGATCAATAATTCTAAACACTAGAGAGAGTTGGGGAGATGGAGCCTCAATTCTCTTCTCATAGAAAAACACATGGTCCTACATGTTTGGATCTATAGTAGTGCCCTTATTCAGACTGATTGTCTTAAATGCTTGACACCATGCCAGGCAAGTAGTAGATACCATAAACATCAATCCTGGGATTTCTTTGGAAGGAATGATGCTAAAGCTGAAACTCCAGTACTTTGGCCACCTCATGCGAAGAGTTGACTCATTGGAAAAGACTTTGGTGCTGGGAGGGATTGGGGGCAGGAGAAGAAGGGGACGACAGAGGATGAGATGGCTGGATGGCATCACTGACTCGATGGATGCGAGTCTGAGCGAACTCCAGGAGTTGATGATGGACAGGGAGGCCTGGCGTGCTGCGATTCATGGGGTCGCAAATAGTCAGACACGACTGAGCAACTGAACTGAACTGAACTGAACATTTGTTATTTAAAAGTCAGTATATATTCAAACACTTTTTTCATAGAGTTTTAGAGATATTTCTTGTTTTCCTATATTCTTAAGCTAACGTGCACAGAAGACATAGCTTCTTATCAAATTTAATATGACATTTACAAAGCTCCCAGGTACTTTGATAGCAAATTTATTGAAATTATTGAAAGGATGTCAATGGACTTCCCTGGTGGCTCAGACGGTAAAGTGTCTGACTGCAATGCGGGAGACCCAGGTTCAATCCCTGGGTCGGGAATATCCCCTGGAGGAAGAAATGGCAACCCACTCTAGCACTCTTGCCTGGAGAATTCTATGGACAGAGGACCCTGGCGGGCTACAGTCCATGGGGTTGCAAAGAGTCGGACACAACTGAACGACTTCACTTCACTTCACTTCAAGGATGTCAATTGTGTATGCAAATTTAAGACATTTTTCTTTAAATTTGTAGTTAAGTAACTGAATATTACCATGCATTATCAGATTTGTTCTTTTTTTTCCTTGTGAGGTCAGTAAACCTAAATCTAGACCATAAAGTTGTCATCAATGAATAAGTACTGATCTCTCTCTATATAGAAATGACTCCTGAATCCATATTACCTTGGAAGAATGTGTATCCTTGAATTAAGAAATGTTTTAATAAAAAGGGAGTAACAGATATATAAAAATTACTTCTACATTTAAAGCAGTTTGGTTACCATTAAATCATCTTTCCAAAAAGTAGAAAGTAAAAGATTAGAAACTTTTAGCTAAGTTTTAAGAAAGTTTTTAAAAAAGCATTATTATAACTCATTTGTTGAACCTTTTATTTTATGAACACTCATTCATTACATCATTTTAGACATTTAATATGGACATGATTCCTTATTAACTAAAACTGAACCACTGTATTATTTAAAACATCTTTGTTTTTTGTTTTTAAGGAGAAGTCTGTGAGTTGGACGGAGTTAAAATGAGACAAGTTGTGAAATATGGTGCTCAATATTCCAAAGAAATACATAATTAAAGCTGATAAGATTAAAATCATTTTCCACTGTAGTTGTTCATATGCCATATGTTAAGGAGTTCCCTATAGTGGAGCACATAGTCTAAAAGAAGTTTGTATCTTATTACAACCCTCTTAAAGTTTTCATTTAACAAGCAAACACATAAAATGATATCTGATGCTTGAATTAAAGGTCAATGAGACAGTGAAGGCCCGTGGGTCAAGCACAAAGAAGTCCCAGTGAAGTTGAACTTCACTGGTCTAACTCACCGTACATAACCATAGTTAACATACGCTTTCTACACAGTTGGTAGCGATCAGATACATATTTAATGTGGTTTCATTATATCCTATAAATGCTGGCAATAGAATAATCTCCCCAGGGTATTCGGTGGATAATAGAGAAGAGAAAATGACGAGCACGTTTAGCACATGCACCCACAGCCTCATGATGAAAGGCCCTGCTTCTCCCATACAGCACCTGTTGTCATAGCTGCTTTAATTACTTTTCATTGTAGTCAGCAGCCTGAAATATTTATCACGGAGCCTATAATTTCCCAAATCCAAAACTGACATCTACCCAAGCAACTACAGGAACCGAAATGTTGCTCACTCCTGCCTCTATGCTTAACGTGCAACCTCAAAAGGGCTAAACAAAACATTTTTGAGGGAGACCCCGTGCAGTGCAAGATTACAAAACGTTTGCACAACATTCAAAAGGCCGTGTATCTTATCACATTTTGATTGAGATAAAGACAGAAATCACTTCATTATTAAACATTAAAACATTCAATGTGCTAAAATAAAAAGCAAATTCAAAGATTTCTGCAAATAGGTATCAACTAAACATATTCAGTCAACATTTCTAGGATTTATTCTCCCAATCAGTTCACTATAAAATTAGGCTTGATTTTTGCACTTCTTTCTCCAATGAATTATTGGTTATAAATCCCATGCTTTGGCTATATTCTTTTGATTGTGAAATATGCTGTGATCTAAAATAAGGTTTTGTTGTTTTTTTAAATCTTATTTATTTAATAAAATGTATTTATATTTATATATTACTTACTATAGTATACAGCTGTAATGCTAATATGAATGTTAACTCATTTAATCTTAATAACAGTCCTATCAGATAGCAGCTATTAGTTTCCTTATGTTACAACTGAAAAAACTGAAGCACAGAAATATGGAGTGATTTGCCCACAGTCACTAACGCCAGTTACTAGCAGATCAGGGATTCAAACTCAGATAGTTTAGCTCCAGAATCAACATCTACACACTAAAAGCCAATTTCATTTCCCAGGAAGGTCCTTATGAATAGAAAAATAACTTCATATAAACCTCATTAATTCAGTGCATAAGAAGATAATTTCTAACACTTGGATTAGCATAATCCAGAGTCAAAAATAGATTTTGCATAGCAACCAAGTAAATATTCATATCCACATACCAACACAAACATAACCAACGCAAAAGTTTCACCAGTTAAGATTACCCTTACTACATACATACTGTATTTAATTTTTAAAATGTTGCTTATTACCAAGTAATTTGTTTTCACAATGTGCTAACATAGTGGTTCTCATACCAAGTTATTCATTAAAATTGTCGGCAGAGATTTGAAGACTAAGGAATGTGTGAGGCCCACTCCAATCAGTTAATTTAGAATCTCTGCTGAAAGCTTCTTAAAAGCTATACAGGTGATACCAAGAAGCTGCCATGGTTCAGAATTTCTGCACTATTGAATCAAATATGTTTACTGTGAAACACATTGGAGTAGATGAAACTGACAAGATAGAGTGTTATTACCTCCAGTTGAATACAGATCTTTTGTGTGGCAGGACTGTTGGATTATTTTACATTAGCATTCGTTTTGTGTCTGTAAAGACCTATTAACTTCTTGAAGGGGTGTTAAAATATTTTCACAAGTAGCTTAATAGTCCTTCTTTAACGTCATTTATACTGTTATCACCTAACAACTTTTCTTCATTGAGAGCCTTAAAGATATTTAAACCCAGGACACATCTGACTGTTACCAATTAGTGGATTTTGAATCAACAAGATCTTGTTTAAAATGGGCAGTTAAATTGTGGAAAGAAAACAGTGGCCCTTTTACCAAGATTAAGATAAATATTTTTTACCTCGACACAAAAGGTGTTGCCTGGTTAAATTCTATATCCATATTTCCCTCCTTGTATTCCAATCCTTTCTCCCCTAAATCTTGTGATTGTCTACAAGTGAAAAATTAATATTACAAACTGAGATTTAGAGTTTGAGCAATGAACTGCCTTATTGAAAAAGTGCTGCAGCTGCTGAGTTTGATGTGCATATAACAAACTCATTCTGAAAAGACGTGACCAGGCTGTGCTGCTGCAGTGTGATGGGAACAGAGGTCACCTCACCTAGCGCCAGAGTGGAAGGAAGCCGCAGACGCCTGGGGAAGATGGCTAAAATGGCACAGATCGGAACAGGATTTTGTTTGCCTCAATGGATACAGGTCCCATTTGTATTAACATGATTTTATTTTTTGTTTTTGATGTCCTGTCAATGGTTCTTTTTTATTATTGTGGTTTTATGGTTTTGAACCTCAACTGGCAGTACTTAAATTTCTCCAGTCAGCGTTCTTCTGTGTTCTCCAACAGTGAATATTCCAAATTTATAATTCTCATCAACTTTAAACTGACTGTATTAGCTTCACCTCCCCAGATAAAACAATGGCCATCACTGGCCTCCATTTTCAGCCTCCTCCATCTCAAAATTTCACTTTTACTCACTTCCTGGGTCTCCTCCCCCTTAAATTCCATTCAGTCCATGCAAGGCTCATTTTCCTTTTTCTTAAAATCATCCATAACTTCTGACTTGCCAAGTTCAACATCCTATTTTCAGTGGTACCTCTCTTTTGCATAGTGTAATAGGTCTTATTAATTATCAGCTCTTCTAATTTCTAGTTTTTATCAATTGTCTTGATCTGAGCTAAAATTTCCTTCACCCCAATCTACAAAGAAAGGGTTTGATTAGCAGTAAAAATACCACATGAAAGGACATTTTAAACCTACTTAATTCCCACAGAGGGGCTTTCTTGGCAGCTCAGCAGGTAAAAGAATCTGCCTGCAGTGCAGAAGACCCCAGGTTTGATCCCTGAGTTGGGAAGATCCCCTGGAGAAGGAAATGGCAACACAATCCAGTATTCTTGCCTGGAAAATCCTATGAACAGAGGCGCCTAGGGGGCTACAGTCTATGGGATCGCTACTGTCTATGGGGTCGCAACAGTCAGACACAACTTAGCGAATAAGCCACCACCAATTACCACAACTATTTTTACGACTTTAACACACGACTTCTGTATTAAGATGAGGGCTGCTGACAATGCCTCAGAACACCAAAACAATTTTCTGGAAGGATCTTTCTTTAGAAGGTTTCATTAGCATTATTACAAGTGGTGGTAAGTCCTTGAAAGTCAGGGCACTACTTTTCTTCTAAGTATTTCTTTATTACCGGCCTTGCCGATAACTAGTCCATGTCAATGACGTTTACCTGCATTCACAAATGCCAAGCTTTTAAACAGAACCACTTGGTATTTAAAGAATTATTCCAAGTAGGAATAAATTTATTTTATATTTCTTCTCTAACCTGCATGGTGAAAGATACAGACATCCTTCAGAGGATCTCCAAATATGTGTGAAATTTCGTATCAACTACTGCCCTAAAGAGAAGGGTTACAGCTAATTTTTTTCTCTGACTGACAAGTCTAAATCACCTCCCCAAACTTGAATATACTTGGAGAGGGAGAAAAAAAAGGGGGGAAACCACCAGGTGAGCCAGGTTGTTCTGTTTTATTTTATGTTTGCCAGGTTTGTGAGGATAGGGTGAGGTCCTCTAAAGTCAATAGAGTCTATATTAAGGCAGCAAGAAGGTACATGTTGTGCTTCCTTCTATTGTGAGTTTACACTCACACAATTCTCTTCTCTAATCCCAGAGTAGCTCTAAGCAAAACTGTAGGCATGTGGGACCTCTAGGTGTTATCTAACACCTCTGAAACATCTGGGAACGCTTGGCAAGACTGTGGGACACTAAGAGACTCCGAGTTTCTTCCCACCAGCCTGTATGGTTGTGTGTGGTTGTGATCACCCAGATCACTACCCTTTAGATCACTGCCTCTATTCACACACATGTTTGGGGATTTTCCTTTGCTAGGAGCAGATTTCTTCATTCACCTCACTTTTGATGACAGAGCTGATAAAGATGTAAAGACCTTAGAGAATATCCCGCCAATGATGCTCCATTCTGCAAACCAAGAGTGGGAGTAAACTAGGAGGGCAGAATAGCTGTAAAAAATGATGTTGGCTTTACTGCTTTAACAGATAATGTAATAGACACAGAAGAGTGATACATTCCTTTAGTGGCACACTGACAATAGGAGCAGTATAACTGCAAATTGACAATTAGGTTTACTTTATTTCCCCTACTTTGTAGTGGTTTCAGTTATTTTACGTTGGCATTGTTTTGATTTGGATTTTAACCTCAAATTAAGTCACATTAAAGAAGGAAGTTTGAAATATCATAATCTAAATTAGAGTTCCTCAACACTAGTGACATTTTGGACTGAACTGCCAAAAAGTCCCCCAGGGGCAAAACTGCACCTTTTGAGAACCACTGATTTAAGTCATAAAGAAGACAGTGATCACTTTCCCTCCATATTCCTTCAAAATCAAAGTTGTCATCGAAAACTACTTAGGAAAGTAACTCAGTATGTACAGTATCTAGATTATTTTATTTTGCATGAATTACATCACCATTATGAATGAAACTGACCTTTTCTATCTATGTCAGCATTCACTGCTTGAACAACACCCCTCCCCCCCCCAAAGACAGAAAGCACTTATGATATCACTTTGCACAGAAAAACAGTCTGAGATGGCTCACCTGACGATGATGGCCACTGTTGATAATGATGGTTATGATTATTTTAGTAAATTCAGGATAGAAAAGACTATATAATTATAGCTATAAATATTATTATGCCCATTCCTGGACCTTTCATTTTATATTTTGATATTACAACTTCAAAATCAGTTGTGCATAGACTGAGACTAAGCAAATATCAGTTGAGTTGCACTGTGACTTAATTTTCATGTAATTGTTATTTTGAGCTTCTGCAAAGGTGACTTTAGCTCAGAGCTTCGGTTTCGGTGAAGCACTGTGTTACTAGTAACACTAGCTAATTTAACAAATAATGCCCTAAATATTCAAGGACTAAAACGCAATAAAAGTTGGTTTATTGTTCATATAAAATCCAAACCAGATATTACTAACCGGTAAATGATCTCCTTCATGTGATGTTTCCGGTCCTTACATCATGTGACTTTGAGATATTTAACATACACCTTCTAAAGTCACTATGCTGTTTTAAATGAAGCAAGCAGAGGAAAGAACATGGCAAGTCACACAAGTCAGTTTATATGGGCCAGCTGTATAAAATGAAGGAATGGCAGTTAAGATTCAGATAAGGTGGCAGCTTAAGGAACATATGTTGTAGGACTTGGACTCTGCCCTCCAGGATGCATGTATGCATTGAATCAAGGGTGGATAAATGATGCTTGTCCCCAAGAGCTGGAATATACAATTCTGGAAAACTAAGATGTAGAATTTAAGACTTTCCAGGGTTTCTCTTGACATTTCCAAAGCCATTGACTGCTGCAAGTGGGCAACAGCAGACTCCTTATTCCAGAAGACCAGCAAGCAGACACTGGAGTAACCAAACTCAGTTGTGATGAGAAACTCAGAGGAGGCACCATGGGATCTCCTCATCCTTCCATGACCAGTTAGCTGTGAGTGGACAGCAGCAGAAACCCAGCCCTTAAGAAAAAATAAGCTTCAAGCCTCCACTTGAAGCTGGAGGTCACTCCATGGCAAGCAATCCTGGCAGCTGAAGAGTTATCTGAAAAGAGGGGAGTCTAGATAGGTGGTGAAGGAAGAAGATATTGGGTAATTGTTACATCTGGGACAGACTACAGGAGATGAACCATAGTTTCATTTGTTAGTATTCTGGGAAACTGCATCTGGCCACTAGCTTGAAAAATTGGTCTTGCATGTTATTCCTCTGAGGGAAGGGATGGACTGAACTAGTTCTGTTTAATGACTACTCTAGATTCATATATACATGTTGTTTTCCTGTCAGCATGGCTGTAGAAGCAGCTTGGGTGTCACTGAGCCCATCTGCTGCTACTGCTCTTTCCACAACCTCACACCGAGATGCAGGACCACCTCATGGAGAGAGATCACCATAACCATGCTCTGGGTCTCCCCCGAACCGCTGTGCCTCTGGTTCCCCTGGGGGGCATCTGCAAAAGTCAGTGAGGCCACCAGACGCACATGGTAGTCAGGACCCCATGGGGACGCTTTGCCCGTGGGGGACGGTGGGCAGGAAGGAGTTCTTCCTCTCCCAGGACAGTGCTCAGCCTAGCCTTAGTGTGCATGGCTACTCTGACACTGTCCAGTGGGACAGACCATCACTGGGGCTTCCCAGGTGGTGCTAGTGGTAAAGAACCCACTGCCAATGCAGGAGAAGTAAGAGACGTGGGTTGGACCTCTAGGTAGGGAAGATACCCTGGAGAAGAGAACGGCACCCACTCGAGCATTCTTGCTTAGAGAATCACACGGACAGAGGAGCCTGGTTGGCTACAGTCCATAGCGTCACACAGCATTAGACATGACTGAGGTGACTTAGCACACAAAGAAGCTGTGACGTTCAGCTTTCTAGTCTATACTTTCTTCCTGTTTCTCTTTGTCCTTTTCCACTCCCGTCCCCTCCCTTTTCCTCTCTTTTTCTTCCCTTCCTAAACAATTCGATCCAAAATCCACTCTTTGGGGCTGAGCAAGATATGTGTCTACACTACGAGATGGAGGAGGGGCGGGGGGCGTGGTTGGGGAGTAGAATAAGGAGAAGGAAGCAAATCGACAATGGCCCAGAGTGGAGTGTGGCACCCAAGATTGGAGCCCTGGCACCAAGGAAACTGAAAACACCACCAGTGAGGAGGCAGCAGAAGGCAGTAGCAAAGTTAGGACCATCTCCACACAGGGAAATTGCTCACCTAACTATATTAAAGTGCGGGGTCTAGGTTTCTCACTGTCAGAGAAGGGAGTCACAAATGTAGAAAAGGAGAAGGCTAGATTAAACCCTGTGGTGTTGGACTGAAATTGGAAATATAGGGATGAAATCATGGCTTTGAAGCTGTATAGGTAGATAGATATAGAAATATAGATGTGAACAAGTATACGTATGAGTGTGTGTGTGTGTTCTCTGGCTCTGGCCATTGAGAGAGTCTAGTAGTTGAATCACTGAAATAAAATAGACATTTAGTGGACTAAAGACCTAAATGTAAGGCCAGAAACTATAAAACTCTTAGAGGAGAAAAGGCAGGTCACTCTTTGACATAAATCACAGCAAGATCCTCTATGACCCACCTTCTAGAGTAATGGAAATAAAAATAAACAAATGGGACCTAATTAAACTTAAAAGCTTTTGCACAGCAGAGGAAACTATAAACAAGGTAAAAAGACAATCCTCAGAATGGGAGAAAATAATAGCACATGAAATAACTGATAAAGGATTAATCTCCAAAATATACAAGTAGCTCAGGAAGCTCAAAAAAACAAAAATAAAAATAAATGGGCAGACGACATAAACAGACATTTCTCCAAAGACATATAGATGGCAAATAAATACAGGAAAAGATGCTTAACATTGCTCAGTATTAGAGAAATGCAAATCAAAACTACAATGAAGTATCACCTCACATTGGTCAGAATGACCATCATCAAAAAATCTATAAATAATAAATGCTAGAGAGGATGGGAAGGAAAGGGAACCCTCTGGCACTGTTGGTGGGAATGTAAATTGATATAGCCACTATGGAGAACAGTATGGAGATTTCTTAAAAAACTAGGAATAAAATTACCATATGACCCAACAATCCCACTATTGGGCATAAAACCTGAGAAAACTATAATTGAAAAAGACATATGTATCCCAATGTTCACTGTAGCATTATTTACAATAGCTAGGACATGAAAGCAACCCAGGTGTCCACTGACAGATGAATGGATAAAGAAGCTGTGGTACATATACACAATGGAATATTACTCAACCATAAAAAGGAACCATTTGAGTCAGTTCTGATAAGGTGGATGAACCTAGAGTCTACCCTGCAGATGGAATCAGAAAAAACAAATATCATATATTAATGCAAAATATGGAGTCTAGAAAGATGGCACTGATGAACCTATTTGCAGGGAAGCAATGGAGACATAGACATAGAGAACAAATTTGTGGACACAGTTCAGGAAGGAGAGGGTGGGGTGAACTGAGAGAGTAGCATGGAAACATATCCATCACCATATGTAAAATAGATAACCAGTGGGAATTTGCTGTATGACTCAGGGAACTCAAACCGGGACTCTGTGATGACCTAGAGGAATGGGATGGGGTAGGTGGGAGGGAGGTTAAAGGGGGAGGGACATATGTATACCTATGGCTGATTCATGTTGATGTACGGTGAAATCAATGCAATATTGTAAAGCAATTATCCTCCAATTAAAACTAAATAAATAAATTAAAAAAACACTGCTTTTTAAATATCATTCTTCACTGTAAGGAAGCTGCCCTCTTTAGAAGAATGCCTGGTTTTAAGACTGAGGCTGAAAAGAAGTGAGATGAACCTAGAACATCCTATTCTGCCAAAAAGTGAGAAAGTTCTTAAAAGTGGTGATGTTTCACCAGGTCACAGGAGTCAGGGTGAAGGCACACAGCACAGGCCAAATTTGGCACAATTTTAGCAATAAAATAAATAACAGTAATGAATTATAAGCCTCTGGACAAAACACAGTCATGAGTCCATAATGACATAATACATCAATGAAACATTTTCAACTTGATGAGAAACATTATCTTAAAATAACTCACAAGAAAATAGTTATTAATTACAGAGTAAAAAGTGGAGAATGTGGTCCACTGGAAAAGGGAATGGCAAACCACTTCAGTATTCTTGCCTTGAGAACCCCATGAACAGTATGAAAAGGCAAAAGGATAGAATACTGAAAGAGGAACTCTCCAGGTTGGTAGGTGCCCAATATGCTACTGGAGATCAGTGGAGAAATAACTCCAAAAAGAATGAAGGGATGGAGCCAAAGCAAAAACAACACTCAGTTGTGGATGTGACTGGTGATAGAAGCAAGGTCCGATGCTATAAAGAGCAATATTGCATAGGAACTTGAAATGTTAGGTCCATGAATCAAGGCAAATTGGAAGTGGTCAAAAAGGAGATGGCAAGAGTGAATGTTGACATTCTAGAAACCAGCGAACTAAAATGGACTGGAATGGGTGAATTTAACTCAGATGACCATATATCTACTACTGTGGGCAGGAATCCCTTAGAAGAAATGGAAACTGTGGAAAACTCTGAAAGAAATGGGAATACCAGATCACCTGACCTGCCTCTTGAGAAATCTGTATGCAGGTCAAGAAGCAACAGTTAGAACTGGACATGGAACAACAGACTGGTTCCAAATAGGAAAAGGAGTACGTCAAGGCTGTATATTGTCACTCTGCTTATTTAACTCCTATGCAGAGTACATCATGAGAAACGCTGGGCTGGAAGAAGCACAAGCTGGAATCAAGACTGCCGGGAGAAATATTGATAATCTCAGATATGTAGATGAAACCACCCTTATGGCAGAAAGTGAAGAGGAACTAAAAAGCCTCTTGATGGAACTGAAAGAGGAGAGTGAAAAAGTTGGCTTAAAGCTCAACATTCAGAAAACTAAGATCATGGCATCCAGTCCCATCACTTCATGGGAAATAGATGGGGAAACAGTGGAAACAGTGGCTGACTTTATTTTGGGGGGCTCAAAATCACTGCAGATGGTGACTGCAGCCATGAAATTAAAAGACGCTTACTCCTTGGACGGAAAGTTATGACTAACCTAGACAGCATATTAAAAAACAGAGACATCACTTTGCCCACAAAGATCCATATAGTCAAAGCTATGGTTTGTCCAATAGTCATGTATGGATGTGAGAGTTGGACTATAAGGAAATCTGAGCATCGAAGAATTGATGCTTTTGAACTGTGGTGTTGGAGAAAACTCTTGAGAGTCCCTTGGACTGCAAGGAGATCCAACCAGTACATCCTAAAGGAGATCAGTCCTGGGTGTTCATTGGAAGGACTGATATTGAAGCTGAAACTCCAGCATTTTGGGCACCTGATGCGAAGAATTGACTCACTGGAAAAGACCCTGATCCTGGGAAAGATTGAGGGCAGGAGGAGAAGGGGATGACAGAGGATGAGATGGCTGGATGGCATCACCAACTCAATGGACATGAGTTGGGGTGAACTCCGGGAGTTGGTGATGGACAGGGAGGCCTAGTGTGCTGTGGTTCGTGGGGTCACAAAGAGTCAGACACAACTTAGCAACTGAAATGAACTGAACTGAATAGTCCTGCCAAAGGCTAGAACCTGAATATAATCATGAGGAAACATCAGACATGGATTAAGGAAACTTCTACAAGATAACTGACTTGTAATCTTCAAAAATGTTATGGTCATGAAAATCAAGGAAAGACTGGGGGATGACTCCAACTGAAAAAAAAAAAAAATAAAGAGACATGGTAACCAACAGCAGCAAAGTGAGATGCTAGACTGGATCCTTTTGTTATAAAGGTTATACCAATGGCACAACTGGTACAACTGAGTAGAGTCTTGGGATTAGATGACTATCATGCATCTGGATGGATTTTCTTGGTTTTGACATTTAAGTTATGGTTATGAAAGAGACTGTCTTTGTCAGAAATATACACTAAAGCATCTAAGGGTAGTGGCCATTATGTTGGCAATTTACTCTCGAATAATTTGGGGATGAGGGGTCAATCCTAAAGGAAATCAGCCCTAAATATTCATTGGATGGACTGATGCTAAAGCTGAAGCTGCAACTTTGACCACCTGATGTGAAGAGATGACTCTCTGGAAAAGACCCTTATGTTGGCAAAGACTGAGGCCAGGAAGAGAAGGGGATAACAGAGGATGAGATAGTTAGATAGCATCACTGACTCAATGGACTGACAAACTCTGGGAGATAGTGGAGAACAGAGTCAGACATGACTTAATGACTAAACAACAATTCAGGGGTGGGGCTGGGGAGGGAAGTAAATCCTTTATTCCAGTCTTGCAATTTTTGTTACTTTGAATTGATTCCAAATTAAGAAGAGGCAGCATAGCAGCAACAGCAGAAGCAGCAGAAGCAGTGCCTGGGCTAATACTCCCTTTGCATTTGCTCTTCTCTCTTCCTCCCTGACTCACTCCCTTTCCCCTTCCTCCTGCTTTCTTCATGCTCCGCAGTCTAGAGAACCCTTTCTAACTTAGTGGGCAATTCACAGAACCTACACTGATTCCAAGACCTATGGAATGTGAAGTGCTACAATATTAGTAGAAAGTAATTAGTAATTAGTAGAAAGCCTTTATATCTACATATTTGTACCAAAATAATGTGTGCATGCATGCTAAGTTGCTTCGCTCATGTCCGACTCTTTGCGAGCCCATGGACTGTCACCTGCCAGGCTCCTCTGTCCATGCGATTCTCCAGGCAAGGATACTGGAGTGAGTAGCCATTCACTTCTCCAGGGGATCTTCCCAGCCTAGGGACTGAAACTCGCGTCTCTTATATCTCCTGCACTAAGCAGGTGGGTTCTTCACCACCAGTGCCAAATAGAAAGTCACAGAAATATCTTATATCTGGTGAACTGCCCATGAGGCAACAAAGTCACCTTGCAATCAAATATCCCCATCATAAATGTGGGGATATCTAATCCACAAAGCCATAAAGGTAGGCACACACAGCGATATTTCCTTTTGCGTGGTAGTGATACATGAAAGAAGGCATTTACACAGACCCTGGAGGCTTCATAAGCAGATGGTTCCCACTTACCAGAGCTTCCATTCCAGGTACACTGTTATTTCCCTTTTAATCCACACCAGTGGTCCCTGGAGGAGGAAACGGCAACCTACTGCAGTACTCTTGCCTGGAGAATCCCATTGACTGAGGAGCCTGGTGGGCTACAGTCCATGGGGGTGAGAACAGCTGGACACAACTGAAACAACTTAGTATGGTCGTGTGATGATTTCATCATGACCAGCTGATTATGAAGAAATGGGCTAAACTATGGGTTGTGAATAGTTTTATATGATTTGAAGATGCATAGTGGAAGCAGGGAGGCCCTAAAGTACATAGGGAAAGAAATATTTCTGGTGAGAAGAAATTTTCAGGGTTACATTTGGCTGTCACTCTACCTAGGAGAGTTGGCTAGTTATCCACATTAGTTCATAGACAGTGGTAGATGGTTTCATCAGATGATAAGGGACTTGGAAAGGATGGCATTGGGGGGCTGAGGAAAGAGAGATCCAAGGGACTTCTCAAAATTTGAGAGTATGGCTTTCCCATCAGAATTCTCACTAACTACTCCTGCTCTCTCCCACTGAAATGACTTGCTGAGGACTCAAAGCCATAACATTTAGGGCTTTGGATGCTGTAACACGGAGCTGGGACACTTAGTAACACACATGCACACCGGAGGGCAGGAGACGAATCCCTGAAAATCTATGGAAAACCACCTCAGGGAATTTCCTGAGAGAAGATGCAAATTACTAAAATCAGGAATGAAAGAAGGAGCATACCTCTCAATCTTAGAGAAATAAAAAAGATTATAAGGAAGTACTATGAATTAACTTAGATAAAGTAGACAAATTCTTGCCGTTGTTGTTGTTCAGTTGCTAAGTTGTGTCAGACTCTTTGCAACCCCATGGCCTGTAGCACAACAGACTCCCCTGTCCTCCACTATCTTCTGGAATTTGCTCAAATTCATGTCCATCAGGTTGGTGATGCTATCTAAGCATCTCATTCTCTGCCACCCATTTTCTCCTCCTGCCCCCAATCTTTCCCAGAATCAGGGTGTTTTCCACTGAGCTGGCTCTTCACATTAGGTGGCCTGACTGGAGCTTCAGCTTCAGCATCAGTCCTTCCAATGAATATTCAAGGTTGATTTGCTTTCAGATTGACTGGTTTGATCTCCTTGCAGTCCAAGGGACTCTCAAGAGTCTTCTCCAAGACCAAAATTTGAAAGAATCAATTCTTTGGTGCTCAGTCTTCATTATGGTCCAACTCTCACATCCATACATGACTACTGGAAAAACCATAGCTCTGACTAGACAGACATTTGTCAGCAAAGTGATGTCTCTGCTTTTTAATATGCTGTCTAGGTTTGTCATAGCTTCCCTTCCAAGGAGTAAGCATCTTTTAATTTCATGGCTGCAGTCACCATCTGCAGTGATTTTGGAGCCCAAGAAAATAAACTCTGTCACTGTTTCTACTTTTTCCCCATCTATTTGGCATGCTGCTGCTGCTGCTGCTAAGTCGCTTCAGTCGTGTCCGACTCTGTGCGACCCCATAGACAGGAGCCCAACAGGCTCCCCTGTCCCTGGGATTCTCCAGGCAAGAACACTGGAGTGGGTTGCCATTTCCTTCTCCATTGTGTGAAAGCAAAAATTGAAAGTGAAGTCGCTCAGTCGCATCTGACTTCTAGCGACCCCATGGACTGCAGCCTACCAGGCTCCTCCATCCATGGGATTTTCCAGGCAAGAGTACTGGAGTGGCTTGCTATTGCCTTCTCCGATTTGGCATGAAGTGGTGGAAATGGATGCTATAATCTTAGCTTTTTCATTTTGAGTTTCAGGCCATCTTTTCCCCTCTCCTCTTTCACCCTCATCAAGAGACTTTTTAGTTTCTCTTTTCTACCATTAGCGTGGTATCATCTGCATATCTGAGGTTATTGATATTTTCCCAGCAATCTTGATTCCAGCTTGTGCTTCATCCAGCCCAGCATTTCCCATGATGTACTCTGCATATAAGTTAAATAAGCAGGGTGACAATATACAGCCGTGGTCATACTTCTTTCCCAGTTTTGAGCTAGTCCTTTGTTCCATGTCCAGTTCTAATTGTTGCTTCTTGACCAGCATACTGGTTTCTCAGGAAACAGATAAGGTGGTTTGGTATTCCCATCTCTTTAGGAATTTTCTACAGTTTGCTGTAATCCACACAGTCAAAGGCTTCAGCATAGTCAATGAAGCAGCAGTATGTGTTTTCTGGAACTCTCTTGCTTTCTCCACCAATAAATGTTGGCAATTTGGTCTCTGCTTCCTCTACCTCTTCTAAACCCAGTGTGTACATCTGGAAGTTCTTAAAGGATTCTGAGCATAACCTTGCTAGTATGTGAAATGACCACAACTGTACGATAGATTGAACATTCTTTGGTGTTGCTTTTCTTTGGGGTTGGAATGAAAACTGACCTTTTCCAGTCCTATGGCTACTGCTGAGTTTTCCAAATTTTCTGGCATATTGAGTGCAGCACTTCAACAACATTATCTTTTAGGATTTGAAATAGCTCAACTGGAATTCCGTCACCTGCATTAGCTTTGTTTGTAGTAATTTTTCTAAGGCCCACTTGACTTTACACTCCAGGATGTCTGGCTCTAGGTGAGTGATCACAGCATAGTGGTTATCTGGGACATTAAGACCTTTTTTGTACAGTTCTTCTGTGTATTCTTGTCACCTATTCTTAATTTCTTCTGCTTCTCTTAGGTCCTTACTGTTTCTGACCTTTATTATGCCCATCCTTGCATGAAATGTTCCCTTTATACTTCCAGTTTTCTTGGGGAGATCTCTAGTTTTCTCCCATTCTATTTTTTCACTCTATTTCTTTGTATTGTTCATTTAAGAAGGCCTTCTTATTTCTCCTAAGACAAATTCTTACCTCTCCTAAGAAAAATTCTTAGAAAGACAAAAACTATCAAAATTGGCTCAAAAAGAAGTATGAAATCCGAATATACCTATATTCAGAGATTGAATAAGTAATTTTAAAACTTGCTGTAAGGACAAGGCTGGAATCAGATAGTTTTACTAGCGAATTCTACCAACAGTTAAAGAAGAACATATCAATCCTTCATAAATATAACAAAATACAGAAGAGGAGGGAATACTTCCTAACTCATTCTATGATATTAGTATTACCCTATACCAAACCAGACCAAGATATCACAAGAAAAGAAAAACTACAGACCAATATCTGTTATGAATACAGCTGTAAAAATCCCTAATAAAAAAAGTAGAAACCTGAATCCAGCAATATATAAGTATTACACATCTTGACCAAGTGGATTACCTTAGCAACGCAAAGCTTGCTTAACTTAGCAAAAAATCAGTCAAAGTAGTATACTGCAATACTAGAATAAAGAACAATAATTACATGATCACCTTCATAGGTGGAGCAATATGCTTGACAAAATGCAAGACCCATTCATGATAAAAACTCTCAGAAAACTAAGAACAGAAAGCAAACTTCTCAACCTAATAAAAGGCATCTACGGATAACCCAGAACTAACATCACACTTATCGGTGAAAGACTAGAATAATTTCCCCTAAGATCAGGGAACGATAAGGATGTTTGCTCTCATCACTTCTATTCAGCTTTTTACTGGAGGCTCTATACAAAGCAATTAGGCAAGAAAAACAAATACAAGTCATCCAGATTGAAAAAGGGAGTGAAATTCTGGCTTAAAACTCAACATTCAAAAAACTAAGATCATGGTATCCAGTTCCATCACTTCATGGCAAAGAAAGGGGGTGGAAATGGAAACAGTGACAGACTATTTTCTTAGGCTGAAAAATCACTGTGGATGGTGACTTCAGCCATGAAATTAAAATACATTTGCTCCTTGAAAGAAAAGCTATAACAAACCTAGACAGCATATTAAAAAACAGAGACATTACTTTGCTGACAAAGCTCCATATAGTAAAAGCTATAGTTTTCAAGTAGTCATGTACAGATTATGAGAGATGGACCATAAAGAAGGCTGTGTGCCAAAGAATTGGTGCTTTCAAACTGTGGTGCTAGAGAAAACTCTTGAGAGTCCCTTGGACTGCAAGGAAATCAAACCAGTCACTCTTAAAGCAAATCAACCCTGACTATTCATTGGAAGGACTGATGCTGAAGCTGAAGCTCCAATATTTGGCCACCTGATGCGAAGAGGTGACTCACTGGAAAAGACCTTGATGCTGGGAAAGACTGAGGGCAGGAGGAGTAGGGGCAATAGCAGAGGTAATGGTTGGATGGCATCATCAACTCAATGGACATGAGTTTGAGCAAACTCTAGGAGTTAGTGAAGGACAGGGAAGTCTGGCATGCAGCAATCCATGTGATTGCAAAGAGTTGGACATAACTGAATGACTGAACAACAACAAAAATTAAAAAGGAAGAAGTAAAACTATATCTGCTTACAAATGACATCATTCTATATATAGAAAATTCTAAAAATAAACCAACAAAACTCTTTGAATCATTAGATGAGTTCAACAAGGTCATTTTGACATGTGTTGTTGAAACAACTTGGTAGCTACATGCAAAAAAAAAAATTGTAGCTTTACCTCATATTCAGAAATTAATTAAAATGAGTCAAAGATCCAAATGTAGGAACTAAAACTCTTAGAAGAAAGCACAGGGGTAAAATTTCATGACCTGGAATTTGGCAAAGAATTCTTAGATATGACTGAACAATTTATGTTTTGATAAATGTTACCTAGTTTCCCTTCACATTATGTCCTGGTAATTTACATACCCAACCACCCACCTATTTCCCTCTCTCTTGCAAAATCTAGATATAAGCTTTAAATTTTTGCCAGCCTGGTGGACAAAGGACAGAGACAGAATTCATATTGTTTCTACTGCATGTTTTTATTCTTTAGTGAGGTAGTATATATTTCCCTGTGCCTATTTTCTTAGTTGTAGAAGAGCTATTCATGTTGTTCATCCACTTTGCTGTTAGAATTCTTTGTCCAAATATTTTTAGCTACAAGGAACAAAAATCCTCCTGAGCCCCAGATAAAGTATGGGAGAGTTTATAGAAAGGACTCACTGGCCCTGAAGGCAGGAAAGGCATTCTAGTCTCCTGGATCTTGAACAAGTGTCTCCATCTGTATTTGATACCTACCTTCTTTCACCTGGGGGAAAAAAAAGTAATACTAATTGCCTGGTATCATGTATATTTTCTTCTCTTACTCAAAGATCATTGAGTAAGGATGATCAAATAGCGAACTATTATAAAAGTAGTCCTGCAATCTGGGAAGATACCTGCTGAGGCCAGCATAATTAGGTGTATTTAGATTATAATTTTTCTTTATGGCAGACTCTTCATCTTACACAGCTTTATTTCTCCTATCCCCACCCTCTCTCTTAACGAGATACAAATACAAAATAGAAAGTAAAGAGAATTATAAAAGTTGGAGGGAGTTTTAAAGATCATGTAGGCAGATACAAATATGGAATAGGTAAATATAATTACAAAATTGTAGAGCTGGATGGAATTTAAAGATCATATTTTCATGATACAGTTAGGCTTAAAGAGGGCAAATAACTGACTCAAGTTTTCATTTCAAAATGGCAACCCACTCCAGTGTTCTTGCCTGGAGAATCCCAGGGACTGGGGAGCCTGGTGGGCTGCCGCACAGAGTCGGACACGACTGACACGGCTTAGCAGCAGCAGCAGCAGCAAATGAGCATATCTGACCCCGCAATTTCTCTGCTAAGTCCTGTACATGCATTCATGCTTAGTCGCAAAATTGTTTTTTTTTTCCTTCTGTTTATTTTACTTTACAATATTGTATTTGTTTTGCCGTACATTGACATGAATCCACCATGGGTGTATATGTGTTCCCCATCCTGAACCCCTCTCCCACCTCGCTTCCCATCCTATCCCTCTGGGTCATCCCAGCGCAGCAGCCTCGAGCACCCTGCATCATGCATCGAAACTGGACTGGCGATTCGTTTCACATATGATATTATACATGTTTCAATGCCATTCCCCCATATCATCCCACCCTCGCCCTCTCCCAGAGTCCAAAAGACTGTTCTATACATCTGTGTCTCTTTTGCTGTCCAACATACAGGGTTATTGTTACCATCTTCCTAAATTCCATATATATGCATTAGTATACTGTATTTGTGTTTTTCTTTCTGACTTAGTTGTGTCCAACTCTTTGTGACCTCATGGACTCTAGCCCACCAAGTTCCTCTGTCCATGGTATTTCCCAGGCAAGAATACCGTAGTGGGTTGCCATTTCCTTCTCCAGGGGATCTTCCTGACCAAGGGATCAGACCCACATCTCCTGCTTGGCAGGTAGATTCTTTAGCTCTGAACCACAAAGGAAGCCCTCTAAGTCCTGTGCTCTTTTCCAAATTCCAAGGATTTCTGATTATATGTATATCAATTTATTTTGATTTCTTATTTAAAGTTTGTAGTCAATAAAACTGGCACAAAGTATTTGAACATATATAATTCCTCATTACATAGAGTTGTATGCTTAATCTCACTTACTATTTATATTAACCAATATATACCTGTATAACTAGGAGCTTCCCAGATGGCTTCAGTGGTAAAGAATCTGCCTACCAATGCAGGAAACACAGGAGATGCAGGTTCCATCTCTGAGTTGGGAAGATTCCCTGGAGGAAGAAATGGCATCTCACTCCAGTATTCTTGCCTGGGAAATTCAATGGATAGAGGAGCCTCACAAGTTATAGTCCATGGGGTCATAAAAGGTTGGACACAACTGACTGAGCATGCATGAGAATCCCACACCTATATAACTATGAAAATTAGAGCTTATTTACTAGCCTAAGATCTAAAAAAAAAAAAAGAAAAAAAAAACTCTATAAGACTGTGAATTTTCATGTTTCTTGATCTAATTTCAAAATTTAAATGGCATCTCACTCCAGTATTCTTGCCTGGGAAATTCAATGGATAGAGGAGCCTCACAAGTTATAGTCCATGGGGTCATAAAAGGTTGGACACAACTGACTGAGCATGCATGAGAATCCCACACCTATATAACTATGAAAATTAGAGCTTATTTACTAGCCTAAGATCTAAAAAAAAAAAAGAAAAAAAAAACTCTATAAGACTGTGAATTTTCATGTTTCTTGATCTAATTTCAAAATTACAACTGTTCAATAATTTATACAGCTGGAACTAAAATTTATGATATAATTATTTAATTGAAATAATATAATACAATTCTTTGGTGAGTTATCATACTTAAATCAATTGTCCCAATTATTCAGTTTTACTTCATCTCACGGTTTTCTGCATGTACTTCTTAGTAGTTGAATTAGCCACATGGAATGCCTAGAACATTGCTGCAGGGGACAACACGGAGAACATCTGTAGTTTGGTGGAATGAGACATACCTAGTGATTTGAGTCCTTAAATTTCAGCAATTAAATCTCACAACAAAAACAATTTTCTTCTGAAAAAATTTCCATCCTCTAATAATATTTAGTTTTGTGACATGGATAGTTAAATAGAACAGCAAGTTAACTTCACAGTTGTAATTAATGTGTCTTCAATTTGGGGAAAACCACTCTCAATAGGGTAAGATTATACCATTTTGATTAAAGAAATATACTGATAGCTCACAAAATACTTCTTAAAATATAAGCTCACATTATAATGGAATTAAATTGCTTATTTGCATGAAAAAATGAGCACTTCAGATTTCCATAGGTCATCATTTTTTTCCAGTAAATTTTGTGGTCCTCATAGAAAAACTGTCAAAATTGTCCCATATGTCATAAAATTTGAAAAAGGTTTACACTGAACACTCTTACTATTGTGTATAAATTAAGTTTGCATAGTATATTCCAGCAGGCAACTAATCACTGAGGTTTATGAAGACCCTTACCTACATTTTGCATTACCTATATTTTCTATCACCCAAATACAAAGTTATGTTTTCATAGAATATGAGTTGCCTATAATTTATGAGTTTTTACTGCAGGTTCTCTACATAAGCTACTTGAATGCAGGTTCAGTTCAGTTCAGTCTCTCAGTCGTGTCTGACTCTTTGCAACCCCATGAATTGCAGCACGCCAGGCCTCCCTGTCCATCACCATCTCCCAGAGTTCACTCAGACTCACGTTCATGGAGTCCATGATGCCATCCAGCCATCTCATCCTCGGTCGTCCCCTTCTCCTCCTGCCCCCAATCCCTCCCAGCATCAGAGTCTTTTCCAATGAGTCAACTCTTCACATGAGGTGGCCAAAGTACTGGAGTTTCAGCTTTAGCATCATTCCTTCCAAAGAAATCCCAGGGCTGATCTCCTTCAGAATGGACTGGTTGGATCTCCTTGCAGTCCAAGGGACTCTCAAGAGTCT
>SJYT01030014.1:11661-24261 GCA_006410635.1 Cephalophus harveyi | reverse complement strand
ACTTCAGCTTCTTCAGCATTACTGGTTGGGGCATAGACTTGGATAACTGTGATATTGAATGGTTTGCCTTGGAGACGAACAGAGATCATTCTGTCATTTTTGAGATTGCATCCAAGTACTGCATTTCGGACTCTTTTGTTGACCATGATTGCGACTCCATTTCTTCTGAGGGATTCCTGCCCACAGTAGTAGATATAAAGGTCATCTGAGTTAAATTCATCCATTCCAGTCCATTTTAGTTCGCTAATTCCTAGAATGTTGACGTTCACCCTTGTCATCTCTTGTTTGACCACTTCCAATTTGCCTTGATTCATGGACCTGACATTCCAGGCTCCTATGCAGTATTGCTCTTTACAGCATTGGATCTTGCTTCTATCACTAGTCACATGCACAACTGGGTATTGTTTTTGCTTTGGCTGCATCCCTTCATTCTCCACTGATCTCCAGTAGCATATTGGGCACCTAATGACCTGGGGAGTTCCTCTTTTGGTATCCTATCATTTTGCCTTTTCATACTGTTCATGGGGTTCTCAAAGCAAGAATACTGAAGTGGCTTGCCATTCCCTTCTCCAGTGGACCACATTCTGTCAGCCCTCTCCACCATGACCCGTCTGTCTTGGGTTGCCCCGCAGGCATGGCTTGGTTTCATTGCGTTAGACAAGGCTGTGGTCCTAGTGTGATTAGATTGACTAGTTTTCTGTGAGTATGGTTTCAGTGTGTCTGCCCTCTGATGCCCTCTTGCAACACCTACCTATGCAAGTTAGAGCCTCTTAAATACAAACTTGGAGTATATGTAGGCATTTTTTTTTAAAGCCACTAGGAAACTAGGCTTCTATACTCTTTCACAAAAATAGGTCTTGTTGGGCTCCTCTGAGAGTATGTTGATGTTCCAGCTATCTAAAATTGGACTTGTTCCCAATAAGTTTCTAGGTCTTTTCCTGATGGTCTTGGGATACCTAATATTGGTTTAGTTGCTCATGAATGACTGTCAAAAACCTGTAGGGGGTTATAACCTTGGTAGTTCAGTGTAACGATCTGCCATTATGGAATTTCTCTGACCTCCTTCATGGCAATAGTCCAGTCCTTCATGTAGTTTTCCTTACTGTGTATGTTTTTAACAGATGGATCACTAAGCTTTTGATTTCTGAGGGCTAAACTGAGGCATAGAGACTCAAGACTGTTCACTGTTACAGTGCACTGATATCTTTAGTGGACTGGCTGAGTGATACTATGCCACACCTCACAAAAATCTATACTAAATTAGTGAGGCTATTCATATATCATACATTCATAGTAGACACATATTCTGTCTTTCATAGCACCACAAATTAAAACATAAATTCAATAACATTATTTGTCTTTCTCTTCACTGAGCATGTGTGCAAACCTATAATTGAAAAGGATTTTATTACAATAGCTCCACAAATTCACAATACAGAAAAATATTTAGGGACTCCCCTGGTGATCCAGTGGTTAAGATTTTGCTATCCAATGCCATGCAGTGGGTGTGGGTTCCATCCCTGGTAGGGGAGCTAAGATCCCACATACCTCAGACCCCAAAACTCAAACATAAAACAGAAGCAGTACTGTAATAAATTCAATAAAGAGTAAAAAAAGTCCACATCAAAAAATGTTTTTTAAAAAAGAAAAATATTTAAATGCCTGTTTTAAAAGTGTAAAAATAGCACCTAGTCAGACGTCCTTACCATTTCTAGTTATTTAAGGACTATGCATATGGAAAATGAAGTAGTAGCCATAAAATAGACTTTGCAAAGAGAGAAATTTAAATCTACATTTCCAAAATACATTTTTTTCATGAATCAGGATACAATATTTTAGTTTTTGACTACTAAAAATTTTTTTTCCTAACTTTGCTTCACTAACTTGCTTTTATTATTGGAGATTTAAATTTAACCATAGTTTTTTTCCCCACACAAACACACATTTTAGGGCAAAGAATATGCAGGATTATTTATAATCAGAAGATAAAATAAGTAGTGTATGCTCTGTGATATAATATTGGACATAGTATTTATATTCATAAAATAAATTTCTAGAAATTTGCTGGTTTGGAAACTTATTTCAAATAGTTGCAAAATGTCTGGAAGACAAAGAGTGCTATACAAATGTTTGTGTGAATGTTTCAGGGTCTGTCACATCTTAAGGAAGAAGGAGAGTTTTTGCAAAAGGGTGTTTGCCTTGTGTAGGTAAAAACCACTAATATACATTATGACTCACTCATTAGGAAACTGTTAGCAATTTATTCACAGGAATTTCCAGGCAAAGAATCATGTAGAATTGCCCGAGAGATTTCCAGAGGAAGTAATAAGCATTATTTCCATATTTATTTAAAAGATGGACTTAGTGAACTCCAGTTAAGAAGAGTATTTGTCTTTTGTAGTAACCATTCCCAATATAAAAACTTATTGTTCTGACCTCTTTTCCACTGTGTAATTAATGGCCTAAAGCAACAAAGAAAAGAAGTATGTAACATACAGAGTAGCATTATTTCCATATTTATTTAAAAGATGGACTTAGTGAACTCCAGTTAAGAAGAGTATTTGTCTTTTGTAGTAACCATTCCCAATATAAAAACTTATTGTTCTGACCTCTTTTCCACTGTGTAATTAATGGCCTAAAGCAACAAAGAAAAGAAGTATGTAACATACAGAGACTGATTTTTTTATGCAAGTTTGTATATTGTTGTTGTTTAGTCACTCAGTCGTGTCTGACTCTTTGCAACCCCATGGACTGCAGCATGCCAGGCTTTCTTGTCCTTCACTATCTCCCAGAGTTTGCTTAAACTCATGTCCATTGAGTCGATGATGCCATTCAACCATCCCACCCTCTGTTGCTCCCTTCTCTTCCTGCCCTTAATCTTCCCCAGCATCAGGGTCTTTTTCATTGAGTTGGCTCTTCAAATCAAGTGGCCAAATATTGTAGCTTCAGTTTCAGCATCAGTCCTTCCAATGGATATTCAGGGTTGATTTGCTTTAAGAGTGACTGATTTGATCTCCTTGCAGTCCGAGGAACTCTCAAGTCATCTCCAGCACCACAGTTGGAAAGCATCAATTCTTCGGCACTCAGCCTTCTTTATGGTCCAACTCTCGCATCCATATGTGACTAATGGAAAAACCATAGACTAGATGGAGCTTTGTCAGCAAAGTGATGTCTCTGTTTTTTAATATGCTGTCCAGGTTTGTCATTGCTTTTCTCCCAAGGAACAAGCATCTTTTAATTTAATGGCTGCAGTCACTGTCCACAGTAATTTTGGAGTCCAAGAAAATAAAATCTGTCACTGTTTCATTTTCTCCCTACCTATTTGCCATGAAGTGATGGGACCAGATGCCATGATCTTAGTTTTTTGAATGTTGAGTTTTAAGCCTGCTTTTTCACTATCCTTTTTCACCATCCTTTTTCACCTTCATCAAGAGGCTCTTTAGTTTCTCTTTGCTTTCTGCCGTTAGGGTGGTATCATCAGCATATCTGAGGTTATTGATATTTCTCCTCTAAATTGTGCTTCATTCAGTCCAATATTTCCCATGATGCATAGAAGTTAAATAAGCAGGGTGACAGTATACAGCCTTGTCATATTCCTTTTCCAACTTTGAACCAGTCCGCTGTTCCATGTCCGGATCTAACTGTTGTTTCTTGACCTACATACAGGTTTATCAGGAGACAGTTAAGGTAGTCTGGTATTCTCACCTCTTAAAGAACTTTCCACAGTTTGTTGTGGTCTACACAGTCAAACACTTTAGCATAGTCAATGAAGCAGATGTTTTTCTGGAATTCCCTTGCTGTTTTCTATGATCCAATATATGTTGGCAATTTGATCATTTGTTCCTCTGCCTTTTCTAAATCCAGAATGTATATCTGGACGTTCTCGGTTCACATACTAGATCTTTAGTTTTTTCCTATTATATTGTTTTCCTCTATTTCCTTGCATTGTTCACTTAAGAAATTTATATTAAAATGATTCATATTCTTATGTTATTGCAAAGTCCTAAGCTGCAATCAGCTACTTCTCCATTGCCAATTTCCACCACTCTGAAGGCTTTTATTTCTTTTTTAATTTAATTTTATTTCTTTCATTGGGGTTAGAACATCTGTTATTTATCTAGTTATGTATTACTCTCTACTCTAGGTATCCTTCTAAATGCTTTACAAATACTAATCCAATTAATCCCTAGAAAAACTCTAAGGTAAATCCTACTTTTATCCCCATTTTACAGATGGAGATGGAAGAGAGCATGGCAACCCACTCTAGTATTCTTGCCTGGAGAATCCCATGGACAGAGGAGCCTTGGCAGGCTAAAGTCCATGGGTTGCACAGAGTAGAACACAACTGAACAACTAACACTACAGATGGAGAAACTGAGGCACAACAAGGTAAAGTAACTTTCTCAAGATATCTAGATTAATGGCAGACCCTGATGCTACTCAGGTCATCTGGCTTCAGATTCTGCTCTGAACCTTCCATGTGGCTGCTCAGGTTCTCTTCCTTCCCTCTTCTGCTCCTCCCTGCACTTGAGAACACCAAATTCATTTATGAACAAGTGAGAATTTCTTTGACAGACAATGAAAGAAAATGGGGAAGGGGAGGGCACAAGAGTGAAAGTCTGATAGAATGAAGCACTCATGCAAGGATTTTCCTTATCATTGAATGTTAAAAATGAAATCTCACTTGGGACACTTTCAATCACAGCCTAATGCTAATGTTTACTGGGGATAATAAATATGTGATATAATTTTACACATAGAAGAAGTGTGAAAATCAGCATACCTACAAAGATAAGTGTGGTTCATGGGATAGTACTATGGTCAAATATCGGACAAAGTGCTTGTGTTATATCACAGGAATGCAGGAAAGTTGCAGACTCTTTTACCAGGACACACATTGCCATAAACTGGAGACCAGAGATAAGCATAAAATAGATTAAATGTAGTAACCATAAAATTAAGATAACAATACCAACCTATATCTGAAAGATATTGTCATAGTAACCAATAAAATGACTATATCCAAGGGAAAAACATTCTATTAAATTGAAAAATAGATGTCTCCTGATAATAATAAAAAACAAAATTAATGCCTTCCCATTTAAGAAGGAGCCAAAACAAAAAAAATTTTTATATACAGCTGTCATTTTATTGGCTTTTTCTCCATATGCATTTCAAATGATATGAAGAATATTTATAAATGGACTAAAGTTATACTAATACAGCCATCTATTCATGAACTGGGAGGAATAAAGTTTGTGATTAAAGCAAATTAATCTTTGAGCCTTAATTCAAAACAAGGAATTCTTGGTAAAATTTATGATAGTTACTGCTCTAAGTGGGTCCTAGAGACCTGAAAAAGTCTGGGCATCTCCAGAAATATTTACTGCAAAAAGAGGTGTGAATGATGGTCTGAAGTCCACCGAGTGTCAAAATCCTTCCTCCTTGTCAGAGAGAACCCACAATTTACTACTATGGAGATCCATTAAACCTTAGAGAGCCACACATGGCATTCGGGTGCTTGTATAAAACATCCCAGTTGATAAGCAACAAAACAATAGGGAAAGTGTCCTTTGCAACTGACCCCATGGAAGCTCTTCCTTGAGAGAGAGGCCTCTCTAAATTTTTACTTAAATTCTAAAGCCAACTAGGTCATGAGCATTTATTCTAACAGTTATTATTCCTTCATGGGTCAGAATTATTTCTAAATTCCAAAATCTAGTACAGCTGATTTTGTAAATAAATAATTTAATTTGTAGCTCAGTTCAGTCACTCAGTTGTGTTCAACTCTTTGCGACCCTGTGGACTGCAGCACACCAGGCCTCCCTGTCCATCACCAACTTCCAGAGTTTACTCAGACTCATACCCATTGAGTCATTGATGCCATCCAACTATCTCATCCTCTATTTGTCCCCTTCTCCTCCCACCTTCAATCTTTTCCAGCATCACGGTCTTTTCAAATGAGTCAGCTCTTTGCATCAGGTGGCCAAAGTATTAGAGTTTCAGCTTGAACATCAGTCATTCCAATGAATATTCAGGACTCATTTCCTTTAGAATGGACTGGTTGGATCTCCTTGCAGTCCAAGGGACTCTCAAGAGTCTTCTCCAATGCCACAGTTCAAAAGCATCAATTCTTCGGCCCTCCACTTTCTTTACAGTCTAACACTCAAATCCATACATGACTACTGGAAAAACCATAGCCTTGACTAGACGGACCTTTGTTGGCAACGTAATGACTCTGCTTTTTAATATGCTGTCTAGGTTGGTCATAACTTTCCTTCCAAGGAGCAAGTGTCTTTTAATTTCATGGCTGCAGTCATGCATTGCCTTTCTTTGGAATTGGAATGAAAACTGACCTTTTCCAGTCCTGTGGCCACTGCTGAGTTTTCCAAATTTGCTGGCAGATTGAGTGCAGCACTTTCACAGCATCATCTTTCAGGATTTGAAACAGCTCAACTGGAATTCCATCACCTCCACTAGCTTTGTTCGTAGTGATGCTTTCTAAGGCCCACTTGACTTCACATTCCAAGATGTCTGGCTCTAGATTAGTGATCACATCATCATGATTATCTGGGTCGTGAAGATCTTTTTTGTACAGTTCTTCAGTGTATTCTTGCCACCTCTTCTTAATATCTTCTGCTTCTGTTAAGTCCATACCATTTCTATCCTTTATTGAGCCCATCTTTGCATGAAATGTTCCATTGGTATCTCTAATTTTGTTGAAGAGATCTCTAGTCTTTCTCATTCTATTGTTTTCCTCTATTTCTTTGCATTGATTGCTAAAGAAGGCTTTCGTTCTTCTGCTTCTGTTAAGTCCATACCATTTCTATCCTTTATTGAGCCCATCTTTGCATGAAATGTTCCGTTGGTATCTCTAATTTTGTTGAAGAGATCTCTAGTCTTTCTCATTCTATTGTTTTCCTCTATTTCTTTGCATTGATTGCTAAGGAAGGCTTTCGTATCTCTCCTTGCTATTCTTTGGAACTCTGCATTTAAATGGGTATATCTTTCCTTTTCTCCTTTGCTTTTCACTTCTCTTCTTTTCACAGCTATTTGTAAGCCTCCTCAGACAGCCGTTTTGCCTTTTTGCATTTATTTTTCTTGGGGATGGTCTTGAGCCCTGTCTTCTGTACAATGTCACGAGCTTCAGTCCATAGTTCATCAGGCACTCTGTCTACCAGATCTAGTCCCTTAAATCTATTTCTCATTTCCACTGTATAATCGTAAGGGATTTGATATAGGTCATACCTAAATCAGGTCTAGTGGTTTTCCCCACTTTCTTCAATTTAAGTCTGAATTTGGCAATAAGGAGTTCATGATCTGAGTGGACAGTCAGCTCCGGGTCTTGTTTTTGCTGACTGTAGAGAGCTTGTCCTTCTTTGGCTGCAAAGAATATAATCAATCTGATTTTGGTGTTGACCTTCTGGTGATGTCCACGTGTAGAGTCTTCTCTTGTGTTGTTGGAAGAGGGTGTTTGCTATGACCAGTGTGTTCTCTTGGCAAAACTCTATTAGCCTTTTAATTTGCAAGTTTCATACAAATAGTTGTGTGAACTGAAGTTGATGGTAGCCAAAGAAAACCCATTTTTTATATATTCTGATTTTCTTTCTTTTTTTAATTTACAGAGTTCTCTTTATTTATTTTGGCCACACTGCAAGGCATGTTAGATCTTAATTCCTCAATCAGGGATGGAACTCATGCCTCCTGCATTAGAGGGCAGAGTCTTAACCACTGGACCACCAGGGAAGTCAACCTTCCACCTTTTTCTTACCTTTTATTCTTGGCTTACATAAAGGAGAAAAGATTTTGTATCGTGTGTTTCGAACTTCTTCCAATGAGACTCCTGCTTAAAGTATTCTTAAAAAGAGATTTTAAAAATCAGAAAGTTTAGTAACAGTCTTGACAGATTTAATTATTCAATTTAAGCATTTACTAATAATATAATTAATGATGGACAGGTGCTATGGTGGGGGTTATGGAGAAGATAGAATACTTTGTGAGATTTCAAATTTAATGAGAGATAAAATCTAATCAAAAGCTAAGTAATAGTATAGTATGTATAGATTAAAATACCCCTAGACCAGACTAAGAGTTACAATGGCAAGTGGTTCTTCTGTGTATTAAAGTCTGAGAATCTCTGACAAACCAAGATATCATGCATGATACTTTTAGACTATAGCAGATCATTGATGTAGTTTGCTGATAGTTAAAACACTTTCTCAAAATGAGTAAGGATTTATTGCCATTAAAAAGGGTCCCCCTCTACCTTGGTAAAAATTTTCCCAAGGTAGAATTTCTCATAGGTTTGATGGGAACACCAGTCAGAGTAGAACCCAGTATTATCCATAGATAATCTTCATGCCAGCAGTGTCATGATTCAGTGTCAGATAAATGGTTCCACAAGAAGTCGGTGAAGAAAGATAACTGAATGATTCTGAGGTGGGGAAGGCATCATGATGAATATGTACCATATAGTTTGATTTGGTCCAAAGGAAAAGAGTTCAGTTCAGTTCAGTCATGTCCAGTCGCTCCGTCATGTCTGACTCTGCGACCCCATGAATCGCAGCACACCAGGCCTCCCTGTTCATTTCCATCTCCTGGAGTTCACTCAGACTCACATCCATCGAGTCAGTGATGCCATCCAGCCATCTCATCCTCGGTCGTCCCCTTCTCCTCCTGCCCCCAATCCCTCCCAGCATCAGAGTTTTTTCCAATGAGTCAACTCTTTGAGGCAAGTTTATAAAAAAACAAGCTAAAGAGGTTATATACATTCTGGGTACTACAGAAAGCCAAAGTCTCTTAGAAATTTTATTGTCTTAACATATATTTTTAATATAAATATATAAATCCAAGTAAGCTACATTTTAAGATATGGAGAGGCAGAATGTACTCTAAAAGTATGTTTTTGTTTATTTTGGATATTACTGAAATTAATTAATTAATATTATTTGTCCAACCTGCACTTATATATATATAGATGTATATATACATATATAGATGTGTGTGTGTATATATATATTTTTATATATCCACAAACATCTATAAAAATGCAGGTTGGACAAATAATATTAATTAATTAATTATATACATATATATGTGTACATATATGTACCAATGATGTTTTGTTATCTGCCATCTGAATTTTTTAAATTATATGTCAATACATTGGGTGGTATGTCTTGTTAAAACCACTCCACATGTATCTTCTACATAATGCTGTATATGTATACTTCCTAAAGAATTTTTAAGAAAAAAATATACATAACAATGATATTGAGTGCATCATAAACCATATTTTCCAAAGCTAGACATGATTCTGTCAGTGAAAATATCATTTAATTGAGTGCCGCCTTCAAATGGAATTCTCTACTGGATGTCATGGAGATATGCAAATGAAGTTAAAGACATTGTCCTCATTCTCAGAGAATTTACAATATAATAGGGGAACAAAATGCAGATGAAAAGATATAACAACACAGGCAAAGATGACATGAAAACAGGTACAAATTAATGTAACACAAAACACAAGTACTAAGAGAAATGGAATAATGAAATGATCAGTGTGGAGCAGAACTATTCAAGTGGCCTTGATGAAGAAAACTTATTTTAAATGGATATTTGATAGAGGCACAAATATGGATGAAGAGACAAATAATGGAAAGGATATTCCAGTCAGAAAGCATGGCAAGACCTCTGGGGAAGAGTTAGAAGAAAGTTACAGTTGCTAAAAGATATAAAAACTTGTGCCCAAATATAAATATTCTCTGTTGATTCTGTTTAGAGTGAAACCTTCTTGATCAAATCATGTATTTTCCATTTCATGGGGGATAGGGAAACCTATTATCAAGGATTCTGTGGACTTTAGGGTTTCAACATTCACTGAAAACCAGTGGCTAAAGAATACTGAAATATTGGTAAAGTTATTTAAAAAAACAAGTGATGGGATTCGACCTAAGGTAAACATTTTTAAAAGTTTACCTACACCTTAAAAATACAATTGCACCACTCCTGCTCTTATGCAAGAGTCTTACAGTTGGATCAACATTGCAATGATCAATTCTAAAAGCACAGACAGAAGTTTTAAGTTTAAAAGATTATTCTAAGAAAATTTCTGGAAATCTAATGCAAAGTATCTCCTGATTGACCACTTCCAATTTACCTTGACTCATGGACCTAACATTCCAAGTAAAACGAACAAGAATAGGTGAATTAATTCAGATGACCATTGTATCTACTACTGTGGGCAAGAATCACTTACAAGAAATGGATTAGCCATCATAGTCAACAAAAGAGTCCAAAATGGGGTACTTGGGTGTAGTGTCAAAAATGACAAAATTATCTCGGTTCATTTCCAAGGCAAACTATTCAACATTACAGTAATCCAACTCTATGCCCTAACCACTAATACTGAAGAAGATGAAGTTGAACAGTTCTGTGAAGACCTATAAGACCTTCTAGAACTAACACAAAAAAAAGATGTCCTTTTCATCATAGGGGACTGGAATGCAAAAGTAGAAAGTCAGAGATACCTGGAGTAACAGGCAAGTTTGGCCTTGAGTACAAAATGAAGCAGGACAAAGGCTAACAGAGTTTTGCCAAAAGAATGTACTGGTCATAGCAAACACCCTCTTCCAATACAAGAGAGGACTCTACACATGGACATCACCAGATGGCCAATATTGAAATCAGACTGATTATATTCTTTGTAGCCAAAGATGGAAAAGCTCTGTAGTCAGCAAAAACAAGACTGGGAGTTGACTGTGGCTTAGACCATGAACTCCTTATTGCAAATTCAGACTTAAGTTGAAGAACATAGGGAAAACCACTAGGCCATTTAGGTATGACCTAAATCAAATTCCTTATGATTATACAGTGGAAGTGACAAATAGATTCAAGGGATTAGAACTGATAGAATGTCTGAAGAACTATGGATGGAGGTTCGTAACATTGTACAGGAATGGGTAATCAAAACTACCCCCAAGAAAAAGAAATGTAAAAAGGCAAAATGGTTGTCTGAGGAGGCTGTACAAATACCTGAGAAAAGAAGAGAAGCAAAAGGCAAAGGAGAAAAAGATATGCTCATCTGAATGTAGAGTTCCAAAGAATAGCAACGAGAGATAAGAAAGCTTTTTAAAGTGAAAAATGCAAAGAAATAGAGGAAAACGGTTAAATAGGATAGACTAGAGATCTCTTCAAGAAAATTAGAGATACCAAGGGAATATTTCATGCTAAGATGAGCACAATAAGGGATGAAAATGGTATGGACCTAATAGAAGCAGAAGATGTTAAGAGGAGGTGGCAAGAATACACAGAAGAACTATACAAAATAAGATCTTAATGACCCTGATAGCCATGATTGTGTGATCACTCATCTAAAGCCAGGCATCCTGGAGTGTGAAGTCAAGTGGGCCTTAGGAAGTCTTACTATGAACACAGCTAGCAGAGGTGATGGAATTTCAGCTGAGCTATTTCAGATCCTAAAAGATTTTGCTGTTAAAGTGCTACACTCAATATACCAGGAAATTTGGAAAACTCACCAGTGGCCACAGGATGACTGAAAAAGGTCAGTTTTCAATCCAATCCCAAAGAAGGGCAATGCCAAGGAATGTTCAAACTAACACAAAATTGCTCTCATCTCACATACTAGCAAATTAATGCTCAAAATCCTTCAAGTCAGGCTTCAACAATATGTGAACCAAGAATTTCCAGATGGACAAGCTGGATTTAGAAAAGGCAGAGGAAACAAAGATCAAATATGCAACATTTGTTGGATCATAGAAAAAGTTAGAGAATTCCAAAAAACATCCACCTTTGTTTCATTGACTATGCTGAAGCCTTGACTGTGTAGATCATAACAAACTATGGAAAATTCTGAAAGAGATGGGAATACCAGACCACCTTACCTGCCTCCTGAGAAATCTGTATGCAGGTCAAGAAGTAACAGAACTGGACATGGAAAAATGGACTATTTCAAAATTGGGAAAGAAGTATGTCAAGGCTGTATATTGTCACCATGCTTATTTAACTTATATGCAGAGTACATCATGTGAAATACCAGGCTGGATGAAGTACAAAATGGAGTTTCTTGGACTGTCAGGAGATCAAACCAGTCAATCCTAAAGGATATCAACCCTGAATATTCATTAGAAGGACTGATGGGAAGCTCAAGCTCCAATACTTTGGCCACCTGATGCAAAGAGCCAACTCAATGGAAAAGAACCTGATACTGGGTTGAAGGCAGGAGGAGAAGGGATGACAGAGGACGAGATGATTGGATGGCATCACTGACTCGATGGACGTGAGTCTGAGTGAACTCCGGGAGATGGTGATGGACAGGGAGGCCTGGCGTGCTGTGATTCATGGGGTCGCAAAGAGTCGGACATGACTGAGCAACTGAACTGAACTGAACGTACATAAAGTATTTTTTCAAACACTTTATGGAACATCTGCCAAGATTTTCCATATGCTCAGTTCAGTTCAGTTCAGTTCAGTCGCTCAGTCGTGTCCGACTCTTTGCGACCCCATGAATCGCAGCACGCCAGGCCTCCCTGTTCATCACCATCCCTCGGAGATCACTCAGACTCACATCCATCGAGTCAG
>SJYT01030014.1:0-10470 GCA_006410635.1 Cephalophus harveyi | reverse complement strand
GCATTGCCTTTCTTTGGAATTGGAATGAAAACTGACCTTTTCCAGTCCTGTGGCCACTGCTGAGTTTTCCAAATTTGCTGGCATATTGAATGCAGCACTTTCACAGCATCATCTTTCAGGATTTGAAACAGCTCAACTGGAATTCCATCACCTCCACTAGCTTTGTTCGTAGAGATGCTTTCTAAGGCCCACTTGACTTCACATTCCAAGATGTCTGGCTCTAGATTAGTGATCACATCATCATGATTATCTGGGTCGTGAAGATCTTTTTTGTACAGTTCTTCCATGTATTCTTGCCACCTCTTCTTAATATCTTCTGCTTCTGTTAGGTCCATACCATTTCTGTCCTTTATCGAGCCCATCCTTGCATGAAATGTTCCCTTGGTATCTCTAATTTTCTTGAAGCTAGACTAGAAAATTTAAACCAACTAACATCATGCTTCATTACTCTTAGAAAATTGAGCTTAATACTTATTTACTTTTGATTAAGTAATTATACTACATTCAATGTTGATAATTTGGAAAATACAAATAAAATACAAAGGAGATGAATTGCAAATCATTCCAACTTTCTAAAATGTACACATCCATATTAATGAATTCACTTCTCTAAATTAAAAAACTAGTGTAAGTTGACAGTTCTTTAAGTAACATGTTTCCTGTCATTAAATATTCTTTGAAACTGTGATTTTTTAAATAAACATGTTGGCATAATTGTCCATGATATAGTTGTATACATAGTAGCACATACTAATCATTCTTTTTTGAGGACATTAAAATATTTCTAATTGCTGTAGTTTATAAATAAACAACAAACATAATCAAAAGAAAGAGAGGAAGCCTCAGCAAAGCCAAATCCAGTACAATTAGAAATAAAAACAAAAGATAATCCCCTGTCTTCCGCTAGCCAATAAAGAACTGCTTATATTTGGAAATTTAAAAACTCACTTCTAAAAGTTCATTTGTTGTTCAGTCGCTAAGTCATGTCCAATTCTTTGTGATCCCATGGACTGTAGCACACCAGGCTTCCCTGTCCTTCTCTATCTCCCAGAGTTTGCTCAAATTCATGTCCATTGAGTCAATGAATTAAATCAAAATGAAATTTATAATATAGTTACAGCTAAATTAGTTAGTATTATGGTGCTGCTCTGCTGTGCTTAGTTGCTCAATTATGTCCAACTTTTTGTGACACCATGGACTGTAGCCCACCAGGCTTCTTTGTCCATGGGGATTCTCCAGGCCAGAACACTGGAGTGGGTTGCCATGCCCTCCTCCAGGGGATCTTTCTAAACCAGGGACTGAACCCAGGTCTCTTTACCATCTGAATCACCAGGGAAACCTGAAAATAGTGGAGTGGGTAGCCTATCCCTTCACCAGGGGATTTTCCCGACCCAGGAACAAACGGAGGTATCATGCTTTGCAGGCAATTCTTTACCAGCTGAACTACCAGGGAAGCCCCTAGTCTCATGGTACTTCACATCAAATCTATTGATAGAAACTTCCTAGTTGAAGAGAGTAGTATAGTTTTGTCACTTTCTTCTTTCCTATATATCATTTAAAAATAACAAAGGGGATGTGGAAGAGAAAGCCTTATATGAATCTGCAAATTATAAAACTGATAGGCTTCCAAAAGCAGTGACAATCAAGGCAGGCAAGAGCATTGGATGAGGGGAGCCTGTGCTGAGCCCCGTGCAGGGCTGACCCCAAAGAATATTTTCCAAGCTGGAATGCTTACTCCAAGATCCAAAATCAGATCCCTTTTTAGTAACAATAGAGAAAAAAGTATAGGCTGGTGACAAAGAGCTTCCCTGAGCCTGATAAAGTCCCAGAAGCAGAGATATATTAATGAATGAGGTATCAACTAGATAGGGTACCTTTACAGAAAAAAGTGTTCATAAACTTACATTCCCTGTCTTCTTATAGGCTGGCTAGAAAGGAAATAGCTGTCAGAATGCAAATTCACAAACTTTGTTAATAATGAAAATTTCTTCTATTCTGTAAACACGACCCTATATTCTCCATACACAAATTTCCTATAATAACAATTCAAGAGAAACCACTGTATTAAGATAATAAACAAAAAAAATAAGAGAGATAAAATGCCTGATGAAAGGATTACCACCTCACTCAGCCTTGCCAATCAGAAAGTGAAGTCGCTCAGTCATGTCTGACTCTTTGCGACCCCATGGACTGTAGCCTACCAAGCTCCGCTGTCCATGGAATTTTCCAGGCAATAGTACTGGAGTGGATTGCCATTTCCTTCTCCAGTGGATCTTCCCGACCCAGGGGTTAACCCAGGTCTCCCGCATTGTAGACAGATGCTTTACCATCTGAGCCACCAGGGAAGTAAGCAAATAAACAAAAACTCAGCACAAATCTCACTCTATGCAAACCTTACACAAACCACTGGACCAAGCTTAGGAGGGAAGAAATGAAAAGGAAGAAAGAATTCAGCCTTGAAGCCTGGGAAAAGGCAACCTCAAACACAGCAAGTTAAAAAAAATAATGAAAAGGCAGAGAAATACTACACAAATGAAGGAACAAGTTAGAAACACAAGAGTCCAAATAAGTGAAGAGGAAATAGACAAACTACCTGAAAGAGAATTCAGAATAATGACAGTAAAGATGATCAAAAACCTTGAAAACAAAATGGAGAAAATGCAAGAATTAATTAACAAAGACCTAGAAGAATTAAAGAATAATCATATAGAGACAAACAACACAATTACTGAAATTAAAAATACTCTAGAAGGAATCAATAGCAGAATATCTGAAGCAGAAGAACACATCAGTGAGCTGGAAGATAAAACGGTGGAAATAACTTCTGAAGAGCAAAATAAAGTAAAAAGAATGAAAAGAACTGAGGACAGTCTCAGAGACCTCTGGGACAATATCAAACACACCAACATTCAAATTACAGGGGTCCCAGAAGAAGAAGAGAGAAAGAAAGGGTGTGAGAAAATTTTTGAAGAGATTATAGTTGAAATTTCCCCAACATGGAAAAGGAAATAATCAATCAAGTCCAAGAGGCACAAAGAGTCCCATACAGGATGAATATAAGGAGAAACATGCCAAGACACATACTAATCAAACTAACAAAGACAAAACACAAAGAAAGAATATTAAAAGCAGCAAGGGAGAAGCACCAAGCAACATACAAGGGAAACACCATATGCTTAACAGCTGATCTTTTAGCAGAACTCTGCAGGCCAGAAGGGAATGGCAGGATATATTTAAAGTATTGAAAAGGAAAAATCTACAAGATTACTGTACCCAGCAAGGATCTCATTCAAAATTGATGGATAAACAAAAAGCTTTCCAAACAAGTAAAAGTTAAGAGAATTCAGTACCACCAAACCAGCTTTACAATAAATGTTAAAGGGACTTAGATAGTTAAGAAATACAAGAGAAGAAAAAGGATCTACAAAATCAACCCCAAACAATTAAGAAAACGGCAATAGGAACATATATATCAATAATTATTTTAAATGTAAATGGAGTAATGCTCCAACCAAAAGACACAGACTGACTGAATGGATACAAAAACAAGGCCTATATATATGCTGTCTACAAGAAACTCACTTCAGACCTAAAGACACATATAAATTGAAAGTGAGAGGATGGAAAAATATATTTCATGCAAATTGGAAGCAAAAGAAAGCTGGAGTAGCAATCCTCACATCAGACAAAATAGACCTTAAAATAAAGAAGATTACAAGAGATAAGGACACTACATAATGATCAAGAGATCAAGAGGAAGACATAACAATTGTAAATATCTAGGTACCCAACATAAGAGCACTTCAATACATAAGACAAACACTAACAGACATAAAAGGAGAAATTGACAGTAACAGAGTAATATTACAAGTAAAAAAAAAAAAAAACTGTAAGAAACACAAACACATGGAGATTAAACAACACATTTCTAAATAACCAACAGGTTACTGAAGAAATCAAAAGGGAAATAAAAAAATTTCTAGAAACAAATGACAATGAAAAATGACAACTCAAAACCTATGGATGCAGCAAAAGCAGTTCTAAGAGGGAGGTTTATAGCAATACAATCCTACCTCAAGAAATAAGAAAAACATTGAATAGACAACTTAACTTTACACCTAAAGCAACTGGAAAAAGACAAACAAACAAAAATTAATAGAAGGAAAGAAATCATAAAGACCCAAACAGAAATAAATGAAAAAGAAAGAAACAATAATAAAGATTAATGAAACTAAAAGCTGGTTCTTTGAGAAGATAAACAAAATTGACAAACCTTTAGCTAGACTCATCAAGAAAAATAGAGAGAAGGATCAAATCAACAGACTTAGAAATGAAAAAGGAGAGGTTACAACAGACAATGCAGAAATACAAAAAATTATAAGAGAGTATTATGAACAACTATATGGCAATAAAATGAATAACCTGGAAGAAATAGATTCTTAGAAAAGTTCAGTCTTCCAAGACTGAACCAGGAAGAAATAGAAATTATGAATAACCCAATTACAAGCACTGAAATTGAATCTGTGATCAAAAATCTCCCCAAAAACAAAAGCCCAGGACAAGATGGCTTCACAGAAGAATTCTATCAAACATTTAGAGAAGAGCTAATGCCTATCCTTCTAAAGCTCTTTCATAAAATTGCAGAGGAAAGAACACTTCCAAACTCATTCTACAAGGCCACCATCACTCTGATACCAAAACCAGAGAAAGACAACACACACAAAAAAAATACAGGCCAATATCACTGATGAACATAGGCGCAAAAATTCTCAACAAAATTTTAGCAAAAGAATTCAGCAACACATCAAAAAGCTCATACACCATGATCAAGTTGGGTTTATTCCAGAAATGCAAGGATTCTTCAATGTACACAAATCAATCAATGTGATACACCATATTAACAAACTGAAAGATATAAACCATATGATCATCTCAATAGATGCAGAAAAAGCCTTTGACAAAGTTCAACACCCATTTAGGATGAAAACTCTTCAAAAAATGGGCATAGAAGGAACCCACCTCAACATAATAAAGGCTATTTATGATAAGCCTACAGCAAACATTATTCTCAATGGTGAAAGACTGAAAGCATTCCCCCTAAGATCAGGAGCAAGACAAGGGTGTCTACTTTCCACACTATTATTCAACATAGTTCTGGAAGTCCTAGCTACAGCAATCAAAGAAGCAAAAGAAATAAAGGGAATCCACATTAGAAAAGAAGAAGTAATGCTCTCCCTGTTTTCAGGTGACATGATACTGTACACAGAAAACCCTAAAGATAGTATCAGAAAATCACTAGAGCTAATCAGGGAATTTAGCAAAGTTGCAGGATTCAAAATCAATACACAGAAATCACTTTCATTTTAATATTCTAACAATGAAAAATCCAAAAGAGAAATTAATGATTCAATCCCATTCACCACTGCAACACAAAGAATTAAATATTTAGGAATAAACTTACCTAAGGAGACAGGTTACAGCATCTGCCTGCAATGCGGGAGACCTGGGTTCGATCCCAGGGTCAGGAAGATCCCCTGGAGAAGGAAATGGCAACCCACTCTAGTAGTCTTGCCTGGAGAATCACATGGATGGAGGAGCCTGGTGGGCTATAGTCCATGGGGTCGTAAAGAGTTGGACATGACTGAGCAACTTCACTTCACTTCACTTCACCTCAAGGAGACAAAAGAACTGTATTCAGAAAATTATAAGACAATAATGAAAGAAATCAAAGACTACATAAACAAATGGAGAGCTAGGTAGGAAGAATCAATATTGTGAAAATAACTATACTATCAAATGCAATTTACATATTCAACATGATACCTATCAAATTACCAATGTCATTTTTCACAGAACTAGAACAAAATATTTCACAATTCATATGGAAACACAAAAGACCCTGAACAGCAAAAGCAGTCTTAAGAAAGAAGAATGTGGCTGGAGAAATCAACTTTCCTGATTTCAGACTATACCACAAAGCTACAGGCATCAAGACAGTATGGTACTGGCACAAAATCAGAAATATAGACTAATGGAACAAGAAAGAAAGCCCAGAAATAAACCCATGCACCTATGGGCACCTTATTTTTTACAAAGGAGGCAGGAATATAAAATGGGGCAAAGATAGCCTCTTCAATAAATGGTGCTGAGAAAACTGGACAGCTACATGTAAAAGAATGAAGTTAGAACACTTCCTAACACCATCACAAAGATAAACTCAAAATGGACTAAAGACCTAAATGTAAGACCAGAAACCATACGACTCTTAGAGGAAAACATAAGCAGAACACTCAACATAAATCAAAGCAAGATCCTCTATGGCCCACCTCCTAGAGTAACGGAAATAAAAACAAAATAAACAAGTGGGACCTGATTAAACTTAAAAGCTTTTGCACAGCAAAGGAAACTATAAGCAAGGTGAAAAGACAACCCTCAGAATGGGAGAAAATAATAGAAATGAAACAACTGACAAAGGATTAGTTTCCAAAATATACAAGCAGCTCATACAACTCAATACCAGAAAAACACAAACAACCGAATCAAAAAATGGGAGAAAGACCTAACCAAACATTTCTCCAAAGAAGACATACAGATGGTTAACAAATACATGAAAAGATGCTCAACAAATACATGAAAAGATGGTCAACATCACTCATTATTGGAGAAATGCAAACCAAAACTACAGTGAGATTGACCTCACACTGGTCAGAATGGCCATCATCAAAAAGTCTACAAACAATAAATGCTGGAGAGAGTGTGGAGAAAAGGGAATGTTCTTACACTGTTGGTGGGAATGTAAACTCTTAAAAGCTTTTGCACAGCAAAGGAAACTATAAGCAAGGTGAAAAGACAACCCTCAGAATGGGAGAAAATAATAGAAATGAAACAACTGACAAAGGATTAGTTTCCAAAATATACAAGCAGCTCATACAACTCAATACCAGAAAAACACAAACAACCGAATCAAAAAATGGGAGAAAGACCTAACCAAACATTTCTCCAAAGAAGACATACAGATGGTTAACAAATACATGAAAAGATGCTCAACAAATACATGAAAAGATGGTCAACATCACTCATTATTGGAGAAATGCAAACCAAAACTACAGTGAGATTGACCTCACACTGGTCAGAATGGCCATCATCAAAAAGTCTACAAACAATAAATGCTGGAGAGAGTGTGGAGAAAAGGGAATGTTCTTACACTGTTGGTGGGAATGTAAACTGATATAGCCACTGTGGTAGACGGTATGGAGATTCCTTTAAAAACTAGGAATAAACCACCATGTGACCCACCCATCCCACTCCTAGGCATATACCCTGAGGAAACCAAAATTGAAAATGACACATGTATCCCTTGTTCATTGCAGCACTATTTACAATAGATAGAACATGAAAGCAACCTAGATGTCCATTGACAGATGAATGGATAAAGAAGTTGTGGTACATATATACAATGGAATATTCAGTTCAGTTCAGTTCAGTCACTCAGTCGTGTCTGACTCTTTGCGACCCCATGAATCACAGCACGCCAGGCCTCTCTTTTCTTCCAAGGAGTAAGCGTCTTTTAATTTCATGGCTGCAGTCACCATCAGCAGTGATTTTGGAGCCCAAAAAATAAAGTCTGACACTGTTTCCACTGTTTCCCCATCTATTTCCCATGAAGTGATGGGACCAGATGCCATGATCTTCGTTTTCTGAATGTTGAGCTTTAAGCCAAATTTTTCACTCTCTTTCACTTTCATCAAGAGGCTTTTTCGTTCCTCTTCACTTTCTGCCATAAGGGTGGTGTCATCTGCATAATATTGTTTGGGTGGACACAACTAAATCTCACTTCAGAAATATGTACATATTTATGTTTGAAGGAGAGACTTAATTGGTTTGACCTATAAAATGCCTGAATCCATTTTAAAATGAGCCATTTTGTGTACTCTACATTGTTATCCAATTATTTCAATCAGTAAACTATGTATTCGAGAAGCCAGTTGAATCAATTATTCATCATCAGTAAAACTTTGGCAATAACCCCTTTTAGGAAGTCGTAACGTTGATTGGGAAACCCCCTGAAGTACTTGAACCCACATTGGCCTTGCACAGTTTGCTCTTAGTATCATTACACTGGTTTTCATCATGGGAATCATCTTGGCCCATCCTTCATAATATCCTTTATTTAAATACTGAAGATTAATTCTCATGGGTGACTGAGCTCAATTAAATGGCTCTGATTTCAAGTATTAAAGGATGTCAGCTTCTTAATGTGAAATAAAGAATTTCTTGTTTTAATTGTAATACAAAAATTCTAAGCATTTCTTAAGGGAGTTTAGATCCATTAAGAAATCCTGGAGAAGTTCTGAGTTAATTTGCCTCCAACATTTATTTCTTTTTCATTAACAAGATTGGGACAACACCACATAGGTGGTTAAATCTGTTTTTGCTTAATGGATCACTGATCCTTCATGGTCTTTTCAAATCCAATCCACCAGTTAACTTTTCAAAAATAGGTTCTCAAAACATCCACATGCAAATGTGGACTCTCAAAGGAGAAACACAACTACTACAGAATTTCATGCCCAAAATGAGGCTCACGACTGAGGGAATGTAGATGGCAAGTTGGAATTAGTGTCCAGGACCCATTTAATCCAGAGCATTCCTTGATGCTGCAATAATTTTGCCAGGAAACTCTTATTCTGAGGAAAGAAATAATTAAGCTGTTTAGTATTAACATTTTGACCCATGTTTACTGTGTTAAAGAGCTGTCTCTTATACACATCTGAGTTCACCCAAACTCATGTTCACTGAGTCAGTGATGCCATCCAGACATCTCATCCTCAGTCGTCCCCTTCTCCTCCTGCCCCCAATCCCTCCCAGCATCAGAGTCTTTTCCAATGAGTCAACTCTTCGCATGAGGTGGCCAAATTATTGGAGTTTCAGCTTTAGCATCAGTCCCTCCAGTGGACACCCAGGGCTGATCTCCTTTAGGATGGACTGGTTGGACTTCCTTGCAGTCCAAGGGACTCTCAAGAGTCTTCTCAAACACCATAGTTCAAAAGCATCAATTCTTTGGTGCTCAGCTTTCTTCACAGTTCAACTCTCACATCCATACATGACCACTGGAAAAACCATAGCCTTGACTAGACAGATCTTTGTTGGCAAAGTAATGTCTCCACTTTTTAATATACTATCTCTCTTGGTCATAACTTTCCTTCCAAGGAGTAAGCGTCTTTTAATTTCATGGCTGCAATAACCATCTGCAGTGATTTTGGAGCCCCAAAAATAAAGTCTGACACTGTTTCCACTGTTTCCCCATGTATTTCCCATGAACTGATGGGACCAGATGCCATGATCTTATTTTTTTGAATGTTGAGCTTTAAGCCAACTTTTTCACTTTCCTCTTTCACTTTCATCAAGAGGCTTTTTAGTTCCTCTTCACTTTCTGCCATAAGGGTGGTGTCATCTGCATATCTGAAGTTATTGATATTTCTCCCGACAATCTTGATTCCAGCTTGTGCTTCTTCCACCCCAGCGTTTCTCATGATGTACTCTGCGTATAAGTTAAATAAGCAATTATTAAACTTGAAATACTTATTTTAACATCCTAGCTATAACATCAACTTATACAATATTGTTTATAAGAATGCATGGACCATAGGCATGAATTGGGACTAACCCACAAAAGTGAGTAAAGGAGAACAAATCAGACAGGTCTCCAAGTCAACACTCTCCATGAAAGAGTCATTGAGCACTGCTTACAGATCACTGAAAAAAAGACAATGCCACTTAATAAAAAATTGTACCTGACCTTTATATCATCCAAGTATAAAAGTAAAACCATTTTGAAAAGGAAAAAGAATAGATTTAAGAATTTCATTCAAGTACGAGATGAAGGGGGAGAAGGAAATGGCAACCCACTCCAGTGTTCTTGCCTGCAGAATCCCATGGACAGAGGAACATGGCAGTCTGTGGGGTCACAAGAGTTGGACACAACTTAGCGACTAAACTACTACTACTAAAATTCACATTGGAAAAGGAAATGGCAACCCACTTCAGTGTTCTTGCCTGGAGAATTCCATGGACAGAGGAGCCTGGTGGACTGCAGTCCAATGGGGTCACAGAGAGTCGGATACGACTGAGTGACTAACACACACACAAGAGATAAAGGAAAACTGACAGTGAATATTAACCCTATATAACCATAGGACCAAGAGTAACACAAACGTTGGATTATGGTTATATTGTCAAGTGATAATGGTATAAACTTTGACAATATAGAAATGAAGATCTCATAAAAATTATAAAGTACACTGATATCTGATGCAACGAGGGTTTAAGATATATCACTTAAATGCAGAAAATAGTATATATTAAAAAGATACTTTCAAGTATATTTGCCTCTGGGTTTATATAATAAAAGTTAGACACTAAGAAATATAATTAAGCAAAATGAATGCAAAAGAAAAATGACTTAAAGAA
>SJYT01030008.1:0-11884 GCA_006410635.1 Cephalophus harveyi | reverse complement strand
AGACAGCAAAAGAGACACAGATGTATAGAATGGACTTTTGGACTCTGAGGGAGAGGGAGAGGGTGGGATGATTTGGGAGAATGGCATTGAAAGATGTATACTCTCACGTAAGAAAAGAAGTGCCAGCCTATGTTCACTACAGGATACAGGATGTTTGGGCCTGGTGCACAGGGATGATCCAGAGAGATGCTATGGGGTGGGAGGTGGGAGGGGGATTCAGGATTAGGAGCTTGTATACACCCGTGGCGGATTCATGTCAATGTATGGCAAAACCAATATGGTATTGTAAAGCAAAATAAAGTAAAAATTAAAAAAAGAAATAAAAGGAACATGAATGAACTATGAAAAAAAAAAAAAAGAAAGAAACATGGAATAACCTGGAAGACAATCCTTAGCCCGAATCATGACTGCTCCAATCACCTTGCTGTGGAGGTGGATATTATAATATATACCATGATGGGAAAAAGAGGAAACAATTAATGGACAATGATTTTACTTTCTTTCTAATAAAAAAAAAAAGAAAGAAACATGGAATAACCTGGAAGACAATCCTTAGCCCGAATCATGACTGCTCCAATCACCTTGCTGTGGAGGTGGATATTATAATATATACCATGATGGGAAAAAGAGGAAACAATTAATGGACAATGATTTTACTTTCTTTCTAAGATTGGAGCTGGGTGACAAATAGCAGAAATTAGAGGAAAGTATTGAAAAGTGAACAGAATTATTTTAGAAACTGACTAGTAAATCTAAGAAATCTAGTATGTTATCCTAGTAGTTTGTCAGTTCCATTTTATATTGAGAATTATAAATCTATTCTAAGAGAATTCTACTTTATTCTGCAATAATATAGCTTATATAAATTTCCAGTTGAAGGCACAGCAAAAAGTAGACAGTAGGAATTTGCCAGAGATCTGAGACACATATGTAAATTGTCAAAGAGTCTTAGAGGAGGATTCTTAAAATCATCAATCCTGTAGTCTAAGTCGTGAGGAGAAATGAGAATAGAGGAAAGGTTGATGAGTTGGTTGGAAAAATGGGGGTCAATGAACTATGAAAAGAGAATATTTGTACAACAGTCATTTGAGTAATAACGGGTAGAATGCATCATAGGTTACTTACAGTTTAAACATCTGTTCTTCTCATAACACAATAGAAGCAATCTAATTAAGTGATCTAATTAAGACAAATTAACTGATCAGTTTCCTGACAGAATGTGTCACAGTTCTTTCCTTTGCATTACTCTCATATAATTTTCTCCTAGATTAATTTCATTGTGCTCCTGTATCTTGTTCCGTATTTGGATAGGTTTTAAAGCCAAAATGGAAAAAAATACAAATATTTGGTGAATAACAAAGCTAAATAACAAAAACAATCTACATGGATTTAGCAACCATTTAATAAGATAAACTTACTATTACAATTAGTCATGTTTCCCCCCCTTCATAGATCACAGCCTTGTTGTGGTGAAGGGGCCTGAATAACCCAATGAAGCTATAAGCCATGCCATGCAGGGTCTTTCAAGATGAATGGGTCATAGTGGAGAGTTCAGACAAAATGTGGTGCACTGGAAGAGGGAATGGCAAGCCACTCCAATATCCTTGCCACAAGAACCCCATGAACAATATGAATGGGGGGGGGGGGAAGACATCAGAAGATTAACACCCCAGGCCAGAAGATGTTCAATATGCTATTCAGGAAAAGTAGAAAGTGATTAAGAATGGCTCCAGAAAGAATGAAGTGTCTGGGCAAAAGCAGAAATGATGCTCAATTTTGGATATATCTGATGATAAAAGTAAAGTTTGATGCTTTAAAGAACAATATTGCATAAGAATCTGGAATATTAGTTCATGAATTAAAGTAAATTGGTTGTGATTAATGATGAGATTGCAAGAGTGATTATTGACATCTTAGGAATCAGTGAACTAAAATTGATGGGAATGGGAAAATTTAATTCAGATGACCATTATATCAAGTACTGTGGGCAAGAATCCCCCTTAGAGGCAATGGAGTGGCCCTCATAATCAACAAAAGTCTGAAGTGTGCTTGGGTGCAATCTCTAAAATTGGCAGAATATCTGTTTTTTTTCCTAAGGCAAACCATCCAAAATCACAGTAGTCCAAGTCTATGCCCCAAGACTTAATGTTAAAGAAGCTAAAGTAGACTAGTTCTATGAAGACCTTAAAGACCTTCTAGAAATAGCACCAAAAATATGTCTTTTTCATCATAGAGAATTGGAATGCATAAATAAGTCAAGAGATACCTGGAGTAACAGGCAAGTTTATCCTTGGAGTACAAAAAGAAGCAGGGGAAGGATAACAGGGTTTTGTGAAGAAAGCACTTCATCATAGCAAACACTGTTTTCCAATGCCACAGTGACACCTCTACACATGACCATCATTAAATGGTCAATATGAAAACCAGATTGATTACATTCTTTGCAGCTGAAAATGGAGAAGTTTTATGTAGTTAATAAAAAGGAGACTTGGAGCTGACTGTGGCTTAGGTCATGATCTCCTTATTGTAAAAGTCAGACTTAAATTGAAGAAAATAGGGAAAAACACAAGACCATTAAGGTATGACCTGAATCAAATCTTATGATTATGTAGTGGAAGTGATGAGTAGATTCAAAGGATTCAATCTGGTTAACAGAGAGCCTGAAGAACTATGGACAGAGGTTCATAACATTAAACAGGAGGTGGTGCCCAAAACCGTCCCAAAGAAAAGGAAATGGAAGAATGCAAAGTGGTTTTCTGAGGAGGCCTTATAAAAGACTGAGAAAAGAAAAGTGAAAAGGTAAAAGAGAAAAGAAAAATTATACCCAACTGAATGCAGAGTATCAAAAATTAGCAAGGAGAGATAAGAAAGTTTTCTTAAGTAAAGCTAAGAAACAGAGAAAAACAATAGAATTGCAAACCCTAGAAACCTCTTCAAGAAAATTTAAGTTATCAAGGGGACATTTCATGCAGGGATGGACAAAATAAAGGACAGAAACTGTAAGGACCCAAAAGAAGCATGAGATATTAAGAAGAGATAGCAAGAATACATGGAAAAACTATATATATAAAGCCTGCTGCTGCTGCTAAGTCGCTTCAGTCGTGTCCGACTCTGTGCGACCCCATAGATGGCAGCCCACCGGGCTCCCTCATCCCTGGGATTCTCCAGGCAAGAATACTGGAGTGGGTTGCCATTTCCTTCTCCAATGCATGAAAGCGAAAAGTGAAAGTGAAATCGCTCAGTCATGTCCGACTCCCAGCGACCCCATGGACTGCAGTTTACCAGGCTCCTCTGTCCATGGGATTTTCCAGGCAAGAGTACTGGGGTGGGGTGCCATTGCCTTCCCTGATATATATAAAGCCTTAATAACTCATATATAAATGATGGTGTGGTCACTCACCTAGAGCCAGACATCCTGAACTATAAAGTCCAGTGGGTGTTAAGAAGCATTACTATGAACAATGTTAGTGGAGGTGATGAAATTCCAGATGAGCTATTTCCAGTTCTAAAAGATAATGCTGTTAAAGGGCTGCACTCAATATGTCAGCAAATTTGGAAATTTCAGCAGTAACCAAAAGACTGGAACAGGTCAGTTTTCATTCCAATCCCAAAGAAGAGCAATGTCAAGCAGTGTTCAAACTCCATGCAATTGTGCTCATTTCACGTGTTATCAAGGTAATGCTCAAAATCCTTAAAGGTAGGTTTTAGCAGTACATGAAACAAGAACTTCCAGATGTACAAGCTGGGTTTAGAAAAGGTAGAAGACCTAAATATCAAGTTGCCAACATTTGTTGGACAACAGAAAAAGCAAAGAAATTCCAGAAATTCATCTATTTCTGCTTCATTGACTATGTTAAAGCCTCTCACTATGTGAATCACAACAAACTGTGGAAAATTCTCCAAGAAATGGAAATATCAGACTATGTTACCTGTCTCCTGAGAAACGTGTATGAAGGTCAAGAAGCAACAGTTAGAACCTGACATGAAATAATGGACTGGTTAAAAATTGGGAAAGGAGTACATCAAGGCTGTATCTTGTCACCTTGCCTTGTTCTTTTATTTTTCTTAATTTATTTTAATGGAGAATAATTACAATATTATGATAATTTTGGCCATACATCAATACATATCAGCCATAGGCATACATTTATACTCTGCATCCTGAACCCAACTCCTTTCCACCCTACCCCTCCAGGTTGTCACAGAGCACCAGCTATGGGTGCCCTGCTTCGCACATTAAACCTGCACTGCTTATTTTACATATCACAATATACATGTTTCAATGCTATTCCCTCAAATCATCCCATCCTCTCCTTCTCCCACTGAGTTCAAAAGTCTGTTCTTTATATCTGTGTCTCTTTTGATGCCTTTCATGTAGGATCATCATCATCATCTTTCTAGATTCCATATACATGCATTAATAGATGGTATTTCTCTCTCTCTTTTTTTTTTTTTATTTACTTCACTCTGTATAATAGACTTTAGGTTCATTCACCTCAGTAGAACTGACTCAAATGTGTTTCTTTCTAAACATGACTAACGTTCCATTGTGTATATGTACCACAACTTCTTTATCCATTCAACTGCCAATGGACATCTAGACTGCTTCCATGTCCTAGCTATTGCGAATAGTGATGCAATGAACAGTGGGGCACATGAATTTTTAAATTCAAGTGTCCTCAGGATATATAACCAGTAGTGGGACTGCAGGGTCATATGGAAGCTTTATTCCTCATTTTTTAATGAGTCTCCATACTGTTCTCCATAGTGGTTGTTTTAGTTTGTACTTTCACCAACAGTGTAAGAGGGTTCCCTTTTCTCCATACCCTCTCCAGCATTTATTGTTTCAAGACGTTTTTGACAATGGCTATTCTGACTAGTAGGAGATGATACTTCATTGTGGTTTTGATTTGTATTTCTCTAATAATGAGTGATGTTAAGCATCTTTTTGTGTGTTTATTAGCCATCTGTATGTCTCCTTTGGAGAAGGAAATGACAACACACTCCAGTGTTCTTGCCTGGAGAATCCCAGGGACGGGGAAGCCTGGTGGGCTGCTGTCTACAGGGTCACACAGAGTCGGAGATAAATGAAGCAACTTAGCAGCAGCAGAAGCAACAGCATGTCTCCTTTGGAGAAATGTCTGTCTAGATATTCTGCCCACATTTTTTTTTATTTTAGTTGGAGGGCAATTACTTTACAACATTTTAGTGGTTTTTGCCATACATTGATATGAATCAGTCATGGGTTTACATGTGTTCCCCATTCTGAACCTCCCTCCCACCTGCCTCCCCATCCTATCCCTCTGGACCATCCCAGTGCACAAGCCCTGAGCACCCTATCTCATGCATCAAACCTGGACTGGTGATCTGTCTCAAATATGAAAATGTTTCAGTGCTATTCTCTCAGATCTTCCCACCCTTGCTTTCTCTCACAGTGTCCAGAAGACTGTTCTATACATCTGTTTTTTTTTTTTTTTTATGTTGTTCATTTTTCTGATATTGAGCTGTATGAACTGTTCGTATATTTTGGAGATGAATTATTTGTCATTTGTTTCATTTGCTATTATAATATTATCCCATTCTGAAGGCTGTCTTTTCCCCTTGCTTATACTTTTCTTCATTGTACAAAAGTGTTTAACTTTGATTTGGTCCCATTTGTTTCTTTGTGTTTTTATTTCCATTACTCTGGGAAGTAGGTTATAGAGAATCTTGCTGTGATTTATGTCAGACAATGTTCTGCCTATGTTTTCTTCTAAGAGTTTATATTTTCTGGTCTTACATTTAGGCCTTTAATCCATTTTTATTTTATTTTTGAGCTTCAGCTTCCCTGGTGGCTCAGATGGTAGAGGATCTGCCTGCAATATGGGAGGCCAGATTCAATCCCTGGGTCAAGAAAAATCCACTGGAGAAGAAAATGGCAACCCACTCAAGTATTCTTGCCTGGATAATTCCATGGACAGAACAGCCAGCCTGTGGACTACAGTCCATGAGGTCACAAAGAGTCAGACATGACTGAATGTTCTAGTTTAGTTGACGAGTTTTATCAGCACCACTTGTTGGAAGAGACCGTCTTTCCACCACTGTATATTTTTGTCAAAGATAAGGTGTCCATAGATGTATGGATTTACCTCCAGACTTTCTATTTTGTTCCACTGATCATATTTCTATCTTTGGGTCAAGCCATACTGTCTTGATGACTGTAGCTTTGTAGTATAGCCTGATGTCAGAAAAGTTTTTTCCTCTAGTTCCATTCTTTTTTCTCAAGACTGCTTTGGCTATTTAGGTTTTCTTTTCTTTTCTTTTTTTTTTTTTTGTGATTCCATACTAACTGTGAAATCATTTATTCTAGTTCTGTGAAAAATATTGTTGGTAGTTTGATCAGTTGAGTTGTTCAGCTGTGTCTGACTCTCTGAAACTCCATGAACTGCAGCACACCAGGCTTCTCTTAACATCACCAATACCCAGAGTTTGTTCAAACTCATGTCTATCAAGTTGGTGATTCCATCCGACCATCAAATCCATTGTCATCCATTTCTCTTCCTGTCTTCAACCTTTATTAGAATCAGGGTCTTTCCCAAAAAGTCAGTTCTTTGCATTAAGGGGTTAAAGTATTGGAGCTTCAGCTTCAGCATCAGTCCTTCCAATGCATATTCAGGACTGATTTCCTTGGGGATTTACTGGTTTGATCTCCTTGTAGCCCAAGGGACTTTCAAGAGTCCTCTCCAACACCACAGTACAAAAGCATTAGTTCTTCAGTGTTCAGCTTTCTTTATGGTCCAACTCTCACAACCATACATGGCTACTGGGAAAACTATAACTTTGATTATACAGACATATGTTAGCAATGTAACATCTCTGCTTTTTATTTATTTATTTTTAATATAATATGTAGGTTAGTCATAGCTTTTCTTCCAAGGAGCAATCATCTTTTAATTTCATGGCTGCCATCAATCACCATCTTCAGTGATTTTGGAGCAAAAAAAAAAATAGAAGAAAGAATTCTCTCACTGTTTCCACTGTTTTCCAATATATTTGCCATGAAATGATGGAGCCATATACCATGATCTTAGTTTTTATAATGTTGAGTTTTAAGCCAGCATTTCACTCTCCTCTTTCACTTTCATCAAGAGACTCTTTAGTTCATCTTCACTTTCTGCCATAAGGGTGTTATCTGCATATCTGAGGTTACTGATATTTCAAATCTTGATTCCAACTTGTGGTTCATCCATCCCTGCATTTCACATGATGTAATATGCATATAAGTTAAATAAGCAGGTTGACAATATACACCTTTATGCACTCCTTTCCCAATTTTGAACCAGTTCATTGTGCCATATCTGGTTCTAACTGTTGCTTCTTGACCTGCATATAGATTTCTCAAGAAGCAGGTGAGATAATCTGGTATTCCCATCTCTAAAATTTTTCCACTGCTTTTTGTAATCCATAGAGTCAAAGACTTTGGTGTAGTCAATAAAGCAGAAGTAGATTTTTTTTCTATACATATCAAGACGGAAGAGTAGAAGGATGTGTGCTCATCTTTTCCTGTGAGAACTCCAAAACTGCAACTCGTTGCTAAACAACCATCAACAGGAGAATGTTGTATCTTATCAAAAAAAGATACCCCACTCCAAGAGCAAAGGACAAGTCCCAACAATACTGTAGGAGGGGTGAAATCACATTTAGAATCAAACCCCATACCTGCCAGAGATGCCCAGAGGGCTCAAACAAAACCCTGTGTGAGGCAGGACACAGAGACCCCCACAGAGACTGAGTGAGACCTGCCTTTGACCTGCCTTTGAGTGTCTCAGTGTCTCCAGTGGAGGCATGCTTCTGCAGTGGTCTACTGCAGGCACAGGTGCTCTGGCTGCAGCAGACCTTGGAAGTGTGGCATGCAGCATAAATCCTCGAGGAGATCACCATAGAGCTGCAGAGAAGACAACCCACAAACTAGAGAACAATTCTATCAAAGAAGTTCTCACACTGTTGCAAAAGTTCTAGGGCCCACAACAAATTCCGCAACCTGGATATCTGGCAAAGGGACTGAGAACCTCCAGGGAATTTGACTTTGGAGGCCAGTGGGATTTGATAACAGAACTTCTGCAGGATGGAAAACCAGACGTTTGGATGGCACAAGCAAAAATTTGTGGGCACCAGGACCCAGGAGAAAGGAGCAGTGACTCTCCACAAGAGATTGAGACAGACTGGTCCAGAATTCTCTGGCAGAGGTTTGGATTGACAGTGTCTTGCTGTGGGGTCAGGCACTGACTACAACAGTCCTTTTGAAGGTCACCATTTCCGCCATTACCCCCACCATAGTTTGGCCTGAGGCCAAACTACAGGGAAGAAATACAGCCCACCCATCAATAGAAAATTGGATTAAAGATTTACTGGGCATAGCCCGCCCATCTGAGCAAGACCAGTTCTTCCACAGCCAGTCCCTCCCATCAGGAAGCTTCCACAAACTGCTTGTCCTTTTCCATCAGAGGGGAGACAGAATGAAAACCACAATCACAGAAAACTAACCAAATTGATCACGTGAATCACAGCCTTGTTTTAACTCAATGAAACTATGAGTCATGACGTGTAGGGCCATCCAAGATGGACAAGTCATGGTGGAGAGCTCTGACAAAACATGGCCCACTGGAAAAGGGAATGGCAAACCACTTCAATATTCTTGCCTTGAGAACCCCATGAATAGTATGAAAGGCAAAAAATATGACACGGAAATATGAACTCCTCAGGTCGGTAGGTGCCTGATGACCTACTGAAGAACAGCAGAGAAATAGCTCCAGAAGGAATGAAGAGGCTGAGCCAAAGCAAAAACAATGTCCTGTTGTGAATGTGATTGCTTATGGAAGTAAAATCCGATGTCTCTAATACCATTTGCTAAAATGAACCACCTGTGTGCAGTGCATTCTAAGCTTCTTCAGTCCTATAGTATTCTTTGTGATGCTATGGACCATAGCCTGCCAGGCCCCTAAGTTCATGGGATTCTCCAGGCAAGAATACTGGAGTGGGTTGCCATGCTCTTCTCCAGGGGATCTTGCAACACAGGGGTTGAACCCACATCTCTTCTGTCTCATGCATTGGCAGGCAAATTCTTTACCACTGTGCCACCAGGGAAGCCCTAGCATAATATACTGCCATATTTTTAAGTATTATTAATCACACATGGATTTCTACAACAGTGATATCCTAAAATATGTATTATATATATATATGTATCATTTATATAAAATTTATAATTATTTATTTTGGAAGTATAGATAGGGCGAATAATTAACATTCATATGTGTTAATGAAAGCCTATGCAGTTTATGCATAGTTATTGTTAATCAATGTTTATTCCATCAGAAGTGAAGTGAAATGAAGTCAAGTGAAGTCGCTCAGTCGTGTCCAACTCTTTGTGAACCCGTGGGCTGTAGCCTACCAGGCTTCTCTATCCATGGGATTCTCCAGGCAAGAATACTGGAGTGGGTTACCATTTCCTTCTCCAGGGGATCCTCCCGACCCAGGGATCGAACCTGGGTCTCCCGCATTAGAGGCAGACGCTTTAACCTCTGAGCCACTAGTGAAGTCCATTATTCTATCAGAAGGACATATCAATTATAATTTACTCATAGAAAAGCTGCTCATTTAGGGAGGCGTCCTAAGATGGTGAAGGACTAGGATGGGGAAATCACTTTCTCCCCCACATATTCATCAAAAGAACATTTAAACTCTGAGTAAATTCCACAAAACAACTTCTGAATGCCAGCAGAGGACATCAGGCACCCAGAAAAGCAGCCCAGTGTCTTTGAAAGGAGGTAGGAAAAAATATAAAATACAAAAAAAGAGACAAAAGAGGTAGAGACTGAGCTCCATCCTGGGAAGGGAATCTTAAAAAGAGAGAAGTTTTCAAACACCAAGAAACTCTCACTGCCGAGTCTGTGGCAAGCCTTGGAACCACAGAGGGCAATATAACTGGGAGGAAAAATAAATAATTAAACCTGACAGATTACATGCCCAAGAGTAACTCCCTCACAAAGCAGGGTAGACACCTGCACCCGCCACTAGCAAGCGGGGGCTGGGCAGGGAGGTGTGGGCTGCATTGCTTAGAGTAAGGACTGGGCCTGAATGCCCCAAGGGCAATCTGAGGGAATTAACTTGGGCTAGCAAACCAGACTGTGGGATAGCTCCCACACAAAAAGCCCTAACCTAAGACACCTCCAGACCTGCTCACAGAACAAAGGACTGAACAGAGCTAGCCCACTGCAGACCATGCCTCTCTGGTGACAGGTAGCCAGAGCCAGAAGGGGGAAATCTCAGCCCCAGAGAGACATTATCTACCAAACTGCAAGCAGGCTTCTTTGCTAACTAAGACTTCTTGGGGTTCTGGATGGTTAACATCCACCTGAGAAGGTGCACTGGTTGTACACCCAGAAAAATGAGCGGGAGGGACGGGATAGGGGATGAGTCACAGCAACTGCACTTGCCAAACACATCATCACCTGAGCTGCTCGGACCTGGGAAGGGCACAAAACGCAGGCCCAACTGAATCTGCACCTCTGAGAACTACCTGAGAGCCTGAACATGAGTGGCTTAGACCTGGGAGGTGCATGCAGCACAGGGCCGGCCTCAGATGGTTCCTGGTGGAGCAACCTAGAGCCTGAGCAGTGTGGGCAGGGAGGACACATGTGCCATGAGCAGGGTCAGGCCTAGTGTGGCTGAGACACTTTGAGCACATGCCAGTGTTATTTGCAGCATCCCTCCCTCCCCACTGCCCTACTGAACAAGTGAGCCTAAAAAAGTGTTCACCACTGCCCCCTTGTGTCAGGGCAGAAATCAGACACTGAAGAGACAGCAAACAGAAGAAGCAGAAACAGAGGAACTGCCTTGGAAGTGACAGATGCAATAGATTAAAATCCTGTATTTAGTACCGACAACATAGGAAGGGGCCTATAGATCTTGAGAAATATAAGCCGGACCAAGGAAATATCCAAAAATGAACTGACCCCACACTGCCCACAACAACAGCAGAGAAAGTCCTAGATATATTTTTACTATCTTTATTACCATTATTTTTTTTTATTTTTTAAGTCCTCTATTACTGCTTTAATTTTCATTTTTATAACTTACTATTACTTTGCAAAAAAAGCAGACACTATTTTTTAAAGCAAACTTCATATATATATATATAAAATTTTTGTGACTTTTTTTCTTTAATATTGTATTTTTGAAAATCCAACCTTTACTGTAGATTTTTAATCTTCGCTTTTTGGTATTTGTTAGCAATTTTTTACCTTTAAGAATCCAATCCTCAGTACCCATTTTTACTTGGGAGCAAGATTACTGACTTGACTGCTCTCTCCCCCTTTAGACAATCCTTTTTCTCCACTAGGTCGCCTCAATCTCCTCCCTCCCTCTTCTATTCTCTACCCAAATTTGTGAGTCTTTTTGTGTGTTCCAGACAATGGAGAACATTTAAGAACTGATTACTGGCTAGATGGGTCTCTCTCCTTTTGATTCCCTCCTTTATCCTCCTGACCTTCCCTGGTGGCTCATACGGTAAAGCATCTGCCTGCAATCTGGGAGACCCGGGTTCGTCTCCAAGGCAAACCATTCAATGTCACAGTTATCCAAGTCTATGCCCCAACCAGTAATGCTGAAGAAGCTGAAGTTGAACAGTTTTATGAAGACCTACAAGACCTTTTAGAAATAACACCCAAAAAAAGATGTCCTTTTCATTATAGGGGACTGGAATGCTAAAGTAGGAAGTCAAGCAACACCTGGAGTAACAGGCAAATTTGGCCTTGGAATGTGGAATGAAGCAGGGCAAAGACTAATAGAGTTTTGCCAAGAAAATGCACTGGTCATAGCAAACACCCTCTTCCAACAACACAAG
>SJYT01030006.1:0-22403 GCA_006410635.1 Cephalophus harveyi | reverse complement strand
AAAGCAGAGTTAGGATTCAGGCTACTCTAAACACTCTGAATTAGCAGTGCAAGTGATGACCATGACTCAGGAACCATTGGTGAGTCCTGTCAATGAAAAAGAATGGAGCAATGGTTGCATGCTGAATAGCATACCAGAGAGGAACAAGAGACTATTTGAGAGAAACATGCAAGGATGGGCATCAAATTACAACCACCAGTTGCGGGTTCTGGTCCTGATTCTACCACACATTCACTGCAAGCCCTTGACAATTGCTCTTCATTGCGTCTTCGTCATCTCAGATACATGATGAAAGAAGTGGACTCCCACCTCTGCATTGATTCCCAAAGCTTGTGGTCAGGAGACTCAAGCAAAATTGCACTGGATTCATTCTTGCCATTAAATTCCCAGAGGTAAAACTATTTGGCTTGTCTATGAGGAAATAATATAGAATAATTCATCCATATCCCTGAAGTCAATAATTCTGATAATAGAGATTTTATTATCATGATCTGTCCAATGTCACACAACAGGTTGTGGCTAGAGCAGAAATCCTGTTTCATTGCTCATTCACCTTCCAGGTGGCCTGCTCAGGGATGTCAAGGTGATTGATTGGATCCTACAGAAACCACAGTAGATGAGGCAAAGCTTGCACAAAGTAGACAGATGAACAAATGATTTGGTTCTGTTTCCTCAGCTCTTAACTTTTTCTTCTTTTAGTTTGTTCTGTACTTTTGATTTCTCTTGTCTCAACAAACCTAGCTGCAATGTAGACTCAGTTATAGAAGTTTTCCAGAAATAACAATGATGGCTTCTTGATGTGACTGTCCACAGCTCCAGTGACCAAATACCTGCTTCCTTAGTCTTATCCAAGAAGCTGTTGGTGGAAATATATACTATCCCTGATGGGTAAAGAACAGAGAGAGCTCTCATCTCATGAATTTGTGGGAGTTGTGAGCTTTTGGTGGCCATACGCTTTTCATATTGTCAATTTGATTTCTCCCTCAAAAATGGAACATCAGCAGGAATAAGGGAAAAACAGGCTATATACTGCTATCAACAAAGAACACAGAGAAAACACAAAAACTCTAGTTTAAAAAATACAGCACTATAGAACTAAGTCAGCTTCAAAGTTCTGGAGGTACATTTATGTTGGATAAAAATAATGCAATAACCACCCCTGCCCCAACTCAAACAGCAAGTCAAAAATAAAGAACAGGAATTGGCTATAACAGTGAAAAGAGAGAAATGTATAGGGAGAGACTGACATGAAAGAATTGATGGAACTTGGAACTAAATGAGGATGGCATGTGTGGGTATCTATGAAGATAATAATCAACTCCTTCACAATTCATAAAGCAAACTTTTCCATTTAGTCATTTTTTAGCTATGCATTTACTACATGCCCACGGTGAGCCAAGTGCTTTTCTTTTCCTAGCTCTGTGTACAAATGTATCAGTTCACAAGACAGACAAAATCTGTGCTTTTGACCCAATGGTGGGTTAAAGACAGCTGTTAAGACGACTATCAAATCCATAAACAAATAGATCAACAAGGTAATTTCTCTTAGTGAAAAATGCAGTGACACAGATAAACTCAGAACAGTGACAACACCAAATGCTGGCAAAGATATGGAGCATCAGAAATTCTCATTCATTGCTGATGGAAATGTTCAAAATGGTTCAGCCAATGTGGAAGACAGTCGACAGTTTCTGAGAAAGCTAAACATAGTCTTACCACATGACCCAGCAGTCACACTACTCAGTGTTACTCAAATGAGTTGACAACATATGTCCACATAAAAACCTGAACACAAGTGTTTGTAGTAGTTTTATTTGTATCTGCTAAAAACTGGAAGCAACAAAGTGCCCTTCAATAGGTTAGTGGATAAACCAACTCTGTTGCATTTGTATAATGGGATATTATTAAGAAACTTAAGGAAATAAACTACCAAGCTATGAAAAGATATAGAGTAGCCTTAAATGCATATTACAAAGAAAAAAAAAACCAATCTGCAAAGGCTGCATATCATATGACTTCAACTATATGATTTCTGAAAAGGTGAAACTATAGAAATAATAAAAAGATAAGGGATTATGAGGGGTTCCAGTGGATGGAGAGGTGAACAGGTGGGACACAAAAAATTTTAAGGGCAGTGAAACCATTCTACATGATATTATAATGAAGGATATACAGCATTATGCATTGGTCAACATGTATCGAACCGACATTATTTCATCAGTTGTCACAATGTTTGGACTCATTTAGCAATGCTTATTAATGAATAATATGTGGTGTAAATATTGATAATGATGACTGTTTAAACCTTAATAAAAATTTCTGAAAGCATCTTAGAGTTTTGCTACTATCTGTGATCTTTATAGGGAAAGCAAGCCAGTGTGCATTAGAGGAGGAAACATTTAGCTAGGAATCAGGAGACAAAAATTGTTGTCCTGATTCTGACCCTGATTTGATAATTTTGAATAAGTCATTTTCCCATCCTCAATCCCAGTTCCTGAATCAATAAAACAATGGATTGGATCAGGTCATTTCAATGGTATTTTGCAGCTTTATCACTGAATATAAATCATCTATTTCACCACTGCTGAATGAAAATGAAGAGGTGATCAATAGACTCATGAATTTATTACACAGTGGAAATCAGCACACCCAAATGTGCTGCATGACCTGTTCAAGGTTATGCAGTGACTTAGTGGCTGAATGGAGACAAGGGCCGAGGTTTCCTCAATCCTAGCGTTGTGTCACTCTCCATGTCATGCTCTTGGAATATAGTCATTTATTATTCATCTAAGTAAAAAATGGTGATGGTTTAGCTGCTAAGTGGTAAACGACTCCTGTGACCCATTGGACTGTAGCCCACCAGGCTCCTTTGTCCTCTGTCCATGGGATTTCCCAGGCAAGAATACTGGAGTAGATTGTCATTTCCTTCTCCAGGGGAACCTTCCCAACCCAGGGGTTGAACCAAGATTTCCTGCATTGCAGGCAGATTCTTTTCTGGCTGAGCCACCAGGGAAGCCCAAGTAAGAAATGAAATTATCCAAATGTACTAGCCTCTGATGGATAATCTTCAGATTGGGGCATTTTGTAACTGCAGAAACACTTGGATTTCCGCAAAAGAATAATACATAGAAATTTCTAGTAAAGAGTAAAATTTAAATGAGTAACATGTATTTGATTCTCTCAGCTAGGCATGATGGGAAAAAAGGGGACAGAATGGATGAGCACTGACTTTGGTGACAGTGTCACTTTCCCCCTCTGTGCTTCAGGTTTTCCACCTGACTAATGGAAAGAATGATAATGTGTTTGGTGTCAGGTTACGGGAAGTAAGGACTGGAACGTGGAAGGGACTTAGCACAGCAGCCCGGCAAGGTCATGCTTAGTAAGTATTAGCTATTACTAACCCAAGTTTACACATGAGAAAACAGCCTCGCAGTGGGGCTATGAGTACAGGAGCTCTCAGTGAAGTAAATAGGAATTCTTTCTCACCAGAACCTTCTACCCAGCCACAGAAAAACTAGGATACATGAAGAAAGCATGCAGTTTGGATCCAGAAGACCCAGGTATGAATCCCTTTTCTGCTCTGTCCTTAACTTGTAACATTGAACACATTACTTCAGTGCTCTGATCCTTGTTTGATTCATCTCTGAAAAGAGTTGATGGTGATATCTGTGCTACAAGTTGCCTATGAGGATCAAACCGTAAGTTTTCTATTACAGTGTCAGTTATTGTTGTCATCACTATTAACAGTCTAACTGGCTTTTGGAGTCAGACTTGGCGAAGTGAGGCTGTGCCCTGACCTGGTGGCCATGGAGATGACTCAGTGGAATAGCCATGCCAGTGCCGCGGGGTACAGAGGGCCCACAGTCACCCAGGACAGTCCCTAGTGTGAGAGCGCTTCAAAGCACAGGGGAAGAGCAGCTCTGTTAGGCAGGGAGAGGGACTCACACAGACAGATAAGTTATAAGAGATCTTTCAGTGGCTTTCAAGTAGCTCAAACCACCCAGCCTTGATGGAAGACATCTGAGGCTTGTGTGATCGGGCTGCTGCATTCCTAGGGTAAGTCCTTGTGAAAGCAGGGTCTCCAGTTAGATCTCTAAGATATGAATGATTTTTATGTAAATTTGCCCAAACACCCCTTCAAAGAACTCTTCAATGGTATGTAGGGGCTCAAGGGATAAAGACAGAGCTCTTTCACAAGGAGTACACAATTGACTTTTTCAGCATGTTCGAAGCCCTGCCTACCTCTCCCCTTGATCTGGCATCTTCCTTCCCTTACACTCTCCACACAGTCTGTCTTAGCACTTCCTCCATCACAGCCCCCTTTCATGTTCTGCTTTCTCTGAAATGCAACTCTCCTCTCCTGCCCTCTTGCTGGTTCACTCCTGCATAACCCTGACAACTCAGGTGGATCATTACTTTGTCACTAAGTGTTCATTTTTTTCTGAGTTATAGAAATGTGGATGATCTGTGGCTTTCTTATTTTTACATTAATGTATTTATTTTTTAAAATAAATGATACAGTCAGTTATTTATTCAATTTTATACAGTAAATGTTCATTGTACACCTTCTATGGGATAGTATTATTCTAAAGAGTAAGTATCAGTTCAGTTCAGTCACTCAGTCATGTCCAACCCTTTGCAACCCCATGAATTGCAGCATGCCAGGCCTCTCTGTCCATCACCAACTCCAGGAGTTCACTCAGACTCACATCCATCGAGTCCGTGATGCCATCCAGCCATCTCATCCTTGGTCTTCCCCTTCTCCTCCTGCCCCCAATCCCTCCCAGCATCAGAGTCTTTTCCAATGAGTCAGCTCTTCGCATGAGGTGGCCAGAGTACTGGAGTTTCAGCTTTAGCATCATTTCTTCCAAAGAAATCCCAGGGTTGATCTCCTTCAGAATGGACTGGTTGGATCTCCTTGCCTATAGAAAGGGACAAAACAAATATTTGCTTTTATGACACTTATGTCCTAGTGGAAGAAACAGACAGCAAACAGTTAAAGGAACTAAAATATCAGGCGGTGGGAATCAGGAATTTAAATACTAACTTATTACTGAAACCAGAAGAGAAAGGCCACTAAACAACTAACACATTTCGGCTTCCCTGATAGCTCAGCTGGTAAAGAATCCACCTGCAGCGTAGGAGATCCCGGCTCAATTCCTGAGTCGGGAAGATCCCCTGGAGAAGGCATAGGGTACACTCCAGTATGCTTGGGCTTCCCTGGTGGCTCAGATAATAAAGAATCTGCCTGCAGTGGAGGAGACCCAGATTTGATTCCTGGGTTGGGAAGATCCCCTGGAAATGAAAAGTCTACTCACTCCAGTATTTTTGCCTGGAGAATTCCATGGACAGAGGAGACTGGTGGGCTACAGTCCATGGGGTTGCAAAGAGTCAGACATGACTGAAAGACTTTCACTTTCAGAACACATTTAAAAGATAGTCGTACAAGACAGTTTACTTGAATTAAGAGTTTTTACTAAGCAGTTCAAAGATCTGAGAAGGTTTATCTTGCCAAAGAAGAAATATGTTGTTTAGTTGCTCAGTCACTTTCAACTCTCTGCAGTCCCATGAACTGTAACCTGCCAGGTTCCTCTGTCCATAGAATTCTCCAGGCGAGAATACAGGAGTGGGTTGCTATTTCCTTCTGCAGGGGATCTTCCTGACTCAATACTAACTGAAGAGTCATCATTTGAAGAAGTAGAAGCTGATCTTCGCAAACCCAAAGAGCAGATTTCAAACCATGGGTTCCAAGTTGCAGGGAGACAATGTTTGATTCACAGTTTAGAACAGCACAGTGATTACAGCTGTTGGAATATATAACATCCTACCTTAGTAATGGGGGAACTTAGTCATAAATGGAATCAACACTGAGGGCAAAGTGGTACAGGAACTTACATGTCTTTTGGACACTCACCTGGATAATACATCACATTTATTTTCATAAGAATCTACCCTTCCATCAAGTAAATCCACATCCTGTCACATAAGAATTCATGGACATAATGAGAAGAGAAAGATATTGATTAGATATCCATAATGTTGTATCTATGGAAGTATTATTCTACAAGAGTTGCACATATACCTAGGATTTATGTGTATTTCCTTTAGAATTAACAGCAGCAAATATGTATTTTTCTGTTTAAAATTGAATTAGAGTAAAAATCCAGCCCACAGCTGAATTGCTTCTTGTTTTCCTATTAATTAAGGGGGTGTAAGGAAGGAGGCAGAAAGTGAAGAGGAACTAAAAAGCCTCTTGATGAAAGTGAAAGAGGAGAGTGAAAAAGTTGGGTTAAAGCTCAACATTCAGAAAATTAAGATCATGGCATCTGGTCCCATCACTTCATGGCAGATAGATGGGGAAACAGTGGAAAAAGTGTCAGACTTTATTTTTTCAGGCTCCAAAATCACTGGAGATGGTGATTTCAGCCATGATATTAAAAGATGCTTACTCCTTGGAGGGAAAGTTATGACCAACCTAGACAGCATATTCAAAAACAGAGATATTACTTTGCCAACAAAGGTCCGTCTAGTCAAGGCTATGGTTTTTCTGGTGGTCATGTATGGATGTGAGTTGGACTGTGAAGAAAGCTGAGCACTGAAGAATTGCTGCTTTTGAACTGTGGTGTTGGAGAAGACTCTTGCAAGTCCCTTGGACTGCAAGGAGATGCAACCAGTCCATCCTAAAAGAGATCAGTCCTGGGTGTTCATTGGAGGGACTGATGTTGAAGCTGAAACTCCAATATTTTGGCCACCTGATGCAAAGAGTTGACTCATTGGAAAAGACCCTGATGCTGGGAGGGATTGGGGGCAGGAGGAGAAGGGGATGACAGAGGACGAGACGGCTGGATGGCATCACTGACTCGATGGACATGAGTTTAAGGGAACTCGGGGAGTTGGTGATGGACAGGGAGGACTGGCGTGCTGCGATTCATGGGGTTGCAAAGAGTCGGACTTGATTGAGTGACTGAACTGAACTGAAAGAAACTAGAATTGAAAGAGACATGTGTACCCCAATGTTCATTGCAACACTGTTTATAATAGCCAGGACAGGGAAGCAACCTAGATGTCCATCAGCAGATCAATAGATAAGAAAGCTGTGGTACATATACACAATGGAATATTACTCAGCCATTAAAAAGAATACATTTGAATCAGTTCTAATGAGGTGGATGAAACTAGAGCCTCTTATACAGAGTGAAGTAAGCCAGAAAGAAAAACACCAATACAGTATACTAATGCATATATATGGAATTTAGAAAGATGGTAACGATAACCCTGTATGCGAGACAGCAAAAGAGACACAGATGTATAGAACAGTCTTTTGGACTCTGGGAGAGGGTGAGGGTGGGATGCTTTGGGAGAATGGCATTGAAATATGTAAATTATCATATGTGAAACGAGTCACCAGTCCAGGTTTGATGCATGATACAGGGTGCTCGGGGCTGGAGCACTGGGATGACCCAGAGGGATGGGATGGGGAAGGAGGTGGGGGGGGGGGGTTTAGGATGGGGAACACATGTACACCCGTGGCAGATTCATGTCAATGTATGGCAAAACCAATACAATATTGTAAAGTAATTAGCCTCCAATTAAAATAAATAAATTTGTATTAAAAAAGGGGAGGTGTAGAACTACTTTGATTTTCACCAATAATTTAAATGATTTAGGGTTTGCTAAGAATTTTTTTCTTTTTTATTTCTAACTGTAGATCTCAAGGGAAAGGTTGTTTTTAATAATGAAAGTAGCTTAATTATTAAAACAGCTCTTTGCCACAAGTAGAATTTCAGCCTTGGAAATAATTGCCTTTATTCTTTTTAGTCCTCCCAAACAAACTCAGAGAAATGCCCTACAGATTATAGAGAATTCAGATTGTTGTATTCAGACCCAGTTATGCTTTTTTTTTTTAATTAAATTTATTTATTTTTTGTTGGAGGATAACTTCTATACAATGTTGTGTTGGTTTCTGCCATACATCAACATGGATCAGCATAGGTGTACATATGTTCTCTCCCTCTTGAACTTCCCTCCCTCCTTCCACCCCATCCCACCCCTCCATGTTGTCACAGAGCTCCAGGTTGAGCTCTTGGTGTTATACAGCAACTTCCCAGTAGCTATCTATTTTACATCTGGTAATGTGTCTATTTCAGTGCTACTCTCTCAATTTGTCCATAATCATGTTCTTCTTCTCCTGCTGTGTCCAAAGTCTGTTTTCTATACCCTATGCCCGAGTCTCTATTTCTCCCCTGCAGATACGTTCATCAGTACCATTTTTCTGGATTCCATACATATATGTTAATATGCGATATTTGTTTTTCTCTTTCTGACTTACTTCATTCTGTGTATCTGGCTCTGTCAACAGACATAGACTTAGTCATTCTTGAAACCAGAGAAAAATAACTTCTAGCATTCCATCCTGTCCATCTTCTCACATATACTAAGTGGTGGGCTTAAGAGTTGGAGTCTTATCACCTGGCTTCCTGACCAGGATGTTGCCCATTTTACTTGGCCAAGAATCTTAAGGTGGCTAAAGGCTGTTTAGAGCACATGAGAGGAAGCTTTGGGGTTTTCTCATGATCAGTGCTTGGAGGGTCAGCCTATAGCTCTTCTTTTCTCTCCTCCAAGGTGCTAGCAGAGGGAGGGTACAATCAAGGAAAACTAGTAGGTATCAGCCCAACTCCAGTACTCTTGCCTGGAAAATCCCATGGATGGAGGTGCCTGGTAGGCTGCATTCCATGGGCTCACTGGGAGTTGAACACGACTGAGTGGCTTCACTTTCACTTTTCACTTTCATGCATTGGAGAAGGAAATGGCAACCCACTCCAGTGTTCTTGCCTAGAGAATCCCAGGAACGGGGGAGCCTGGTGGGCTGCCGTCTATGGGGTCGTACGGAGTCGGACATGACTGAAGTGACTTAGCAGCAGCAGCAGTAGGTATCAGAAACCATCTATATTAATGACTGGTAATACAAGATAGCCCATAAATGTTTGGCTCTCTGGAAAAAGCTGAAGTGGAAAATAGGAGTTTGCCTGGGATTGATGTGGATCCCCCTTCTGTACATTGGAACATGCAGTCCTTCATACAAGGGTAATGAGAGGTCCATCTGGGTCCAGAGCCCAAATGCAGTTCCCATATTGCTGCATGGACTAAGACAGAAGTCGGCTTCACACCAGTCCTTGTCAGGGAAGAGGCAGGAGGAATGGTAACCTCATTCCAAAAAGAGCCACTGCCTGAGCTGTGGGCAAATGTGGTCAACGTCAGCGACCCTCCCCACGTTGAAAGGAGACTGTGAAAGGGAGGAAAACTTGAGGGTGGTATGTGAAATGAAATATTGTCTGCTCTACACTCTACCCGTAAACAAGTCTATTCCAAATGCAAATTTCTGAGCCCAGGTGAAACAAAGCCAGCTATCTGGAAGCCATCAGCTACTTCCTCCCCTTAAGTGCCAAGGAGCTGGGGAGATATGAGAAGCTGCCATTCACCACATCTGCCATCCCTTATGGTGAATGAGAAATTAGTGTGTAAACAATAAAGAAAGCAGGATTGGCCCCAGATAGCTAGATGTGTATGAAAGAAAAAATTTCAGCAAGCCTAGAGGCTTGCGTCTTCCCCATACATAGAATATTAAGTCTCTTCATGTGAGAGATTTAGTTTTCTCTTAATTAGCAGTAATCTTTTCATATTCAGATTACCTACCCCTTGCTGCAAATTTATATATAGCCTGGCTCCTTCCCTGCCTCCTAGGAGTTTTCTTGGGGTCACTTGAGATGCTGTCCTGACCTCCAGTCCTAACATTCCCACTGAATAAAAACTAACCCTCAACTTTTAGGCTGCGCGTATTTTTCAGTGGTCAGGTAAGAGCAAACCTAGAGAGGGAAAGATTGACCCTTTCCTTACATTGCTGTTCTATCACTGAACGGATTATTGGTCTGAGAAATTATCTTTTTTGGGAAAAAAAAAAAAAGAAATGCTAACTTTTCAGTAACAGACTTTTGAATCCCACCAACGTGAAAAATTTCCATCTGAATAGATGCATTAAAAAAAAATGTTTTATTCTGGCTGGAAAGAAAAGCTTATACATCGCAAGAAGGTACACAATGAAGCTTTAAAGGAAAGGAGCTTTAAAAATATTTATTTGAATTTGCCTTCTTTGTCCCCCTGGCATTTTAAAAATGAGGAAACTTGTCTAGAAGGAAAGCAACCTGCCCAATGTAACCAGTCAATTAACATCAGAGCTGGATCTAGACCTGGGTTCTTTCTAGACAAAATTTGTAAGCTCTGGATGAAAACTTTTCATTAGAGAATACCTAAATCCACATTGATCCTGATGACACTGACCTCCACTTGTCATTTTAAACCATGCTTTTCTTATTCCACTGCAAAGTTTCTCATTTCCATAATAAATAATTTATTAACTAAGCAGAGCCAAAACAAAATCCTCCCTCATTTAAATGCTGGCATGACAGTGACCAGCAGATAGACTGGGTTTCCATTGAAGGATTGGGTTTCCTTTTCCAACTATATTCCCTTTTTTCCCAAGACTATTTCATTGCTCAGTCCAGAAGTTTAGATGACAGAGTTTATAAGAAATATGGCTCTGCGGTGTAATCTAGTGAACCTTTTTTCTCGAGGAGAACTGAAACCTGTTGTTAAGCTGTGAGAAGACTTATGTTGAAAGGATTTACTTTTTCCCCTAATGAGATCAGGAGCTTCTGTTAGGGGCCCGAGTTTCCCCTAACATAAAACTTCAAAGGAATCAATTACTGATACTCAGAGCTTCTATCTCTTTTTTTGTAGTTTAAGACTGAGTATTTTTAGCTTTTGGATGCCCTTTTTCTTTTCTTTTCCCTCTTCAAGCTATCAGAGAGTAGGGAATGGGAAGGCCCCCAGTAACCACTGTAGACACATCAATCAAGAGAGGGTTGCATAGACTCTTTCCTACCATCGAACCATTTTTTCTCCCAGGTTACTTACGCCTCAGTTGTCAATCTTTTCATTATGCAACATTGCATGTTGAAAGTAAAAGAGATTGTCTGTATTTTCCCACTTATTTTTGAATCCCAAGCATCTTTACTACATTTATAATAATGAGGATGTTCAGGATTACACAGAAAATGGCAACACAACTAACATTTCCATACTTTTTATGTATTTGGGGACCAGGAAAAGGCTTTTATTCATTCATTTCATAGATGTGTGGTGAGAACTGGATGGGTGCCAGGCAGGGTCTAGAACTGAAAGTAAAGTAGCAAATAAAATGAAAAAGACCCTTCCTTTTTTGTGGCACTTACATTTCAGTGAAATCTGTTACATGTATGACCTTGTTTATTTGAATGAATATACTCACTTAGGAAAAAAATCTTCCTGCAATGCGGGAGACCCAGGTTCCACCCCTGGGTCGGGAAGATGCCCTGGAGAAGAGAATGGCTACCCACTCCAGTACTCTTGCCTGGAAAATCCCATGGACGGAGGAGCCTGGTGGGCTGCAGACCATGGGGTTGCTAAGAGTTGGACACGACTGAGCGACTTCACTTTCACTTTCATGCATTGGAGAAGGAAATGGCAACCCACCCCAGTGTTCTTGCCTGGAGAATCCCAGGGATGGGGGAGCCTGGTGGCCTGCCGTCTATGAGGTTGCACAGAGTTGGACATGACTGAAATGACTTAGCAGCAGCAGCAGTCCCTACTAGAAAGTTCTGGTGCAAGTATGACTATTTCTTCAGTTTTATAGAAGAGGAAACTTAGACTCAAAGAAGTTAAATACTGTGTCCAAGATTCCAAAGTTAAAATGAGATCAAGCTGAGATTTGAAGCCAGAAATAGGCTTTTATAGCCTGTGCTCTGAACCACATTATCTCCTTGAATCCTCAGTATCATCTTCCCTGTGATTGCCTAATCACTACATTTTACATATGACAAAATGAGAGGTTACTATCCCAAAATGCCACATCTGGGATTTGACTACTATAGATTTGTAGTACAGTCTAAAGTCAGGAAGTGTGATACCTTTAACATTGTTCTTTTTTCTCAAGATTGCTTTGGCTATTCAGGGCCTTTTATGTTTCCAATGTAAACTGCCAGATAGTTTGTTCTCATTCTGTGAAAAATGTCATGAGTATTTTGATAGGGATTGCATTAAATCTGTCTGTAGATTGCTTTGTGTAGTATGGATATTTTAGCAATATTAATTCTCCCAACCTGTGAACACAAGGTATCTTTCTATTTCTTCATATTATCTTCAATTTCTTTTATCAATATTTTATAGTTTTCAAAGTATAGATCTTTAATCTCCTTAGTTAAGTTTATTCTTAGGTATTTATTCTTCTTGATATGATTTTGAAGGGGATTTGTTTTTGTTGTTTTCTCTTTCCAGTAGTTCATCATAAGTGGGGATTTGAATTTAGAACTTCTGTGGTTTAATCCACTCATTATTCCATCAGATATGTAGGGGCACACATACATATGGGCACACACCCACACAAACAGCTTCTACCTCTAGTATGCTTTTAACGTATGAATGGTAGGGATCAGGAGGGACATAAATTCTTTGTGAAAATGGTTGGGGCTATCATTTATAAATGAAGAAAACAATCTCCCTCTCCCATTTTTCATATCAGAGGTGTCATTTCTGTGTATTATATTATTTATTTGAAATACAGCAGGATTCATTTGCTTATGTTCACATTTTTAGATTTTTTTCTTTCATTCCAACCGTGTTGATTTCACTGTATATATGTTTTAATCTATAGAGCATTAACATGTTCTAAAAGTCAAAACTATGCAAAAAATGTATTCAAATAAACTCTTCCACTTAGTTTTTCTTTCATTTTCTGCAGATAACCAAGTGGCTTTTTGGGTTTTTGTTTATTTATTTGTTTGTTTATTCTTCCTATATTTCATCTTGCAACAGTAAGCAGATATGTGATCTTATTTTATTTCACTGTCTTTTTTTACCCCAAAGTTATCACATTATACATATGTTGTGCTTTTTCACTTAAGAATATATCCCAGAAGTCACTCCATATCAGTTCATAGATTCCTTCCTTACTCATCTTTACAGCTGTGTAGCCTTCCATCCTGTAAATGGAGCAGTGCATTTAATCAGTATCCTACACATGAGCATTTAGGTTAATTCTAACATCTTGCAATTACCAATGATATTGCCAATAATAGCCATGTGTATGTGCTCAGTCCCTCAGTTATGTCTGACTCTTTGTGACCCCATGGATTGTAGCCCACCAGGTTTCTCTGTCCATGGGATTTTCCAGGCAAGAATACTGGAGTGGGTTGCCATTTCCTCTCCAGGAGATCTTCCTGACCCAGAGATCAAATCTGTGACTCCTACTTGGCAGATGGATTCTTTTCCCCTGAGCCACGAGGGAAGCCAAAATAATAGCCACATGCAAATTTATTTTCATAATGTTGGACATTTATCATCATTTAAATCCTTAGAAGATTTTTAGGTTAAGACGAAAATTCTTAGTGGATCTTGTGATAAAGAAGTAAATGAATATTTAGTTGTGTTAGATATTGCTAAATTTCTCTCCACTGTTACATCAATTTTTATTTTCATCAACATTGTATTGTCAACTCTTTTTCTACAGTTTTTAAGAGTGGATTTTTATCAAGCTCTTGAATGTCTTGCCAATCTAATTGGTTAGAAATCATATTTTCATGTAGATTTTAATTTGCACTTCTTATACTATGAAGGATATTGGATACTTTTTCATATGTTTCAGTTCAGGTCAGTTGCTCAGTCGTGTTTGACTCTTTGCAACCCCATGGATTGCAGCACGCCAAGCTTCCTTGTCCATCACCACTCCTGGGGCTTACTCAAACTCATGTCCATCGAATCAGTGATGCCATCCAACCATCTCATCCTCTGTTGTCCCTTTCTCCTCCTGTCTTCACTCTTTCCCAGCATCAGGCTCTTTTCTAATGAGTCAGTTCTTCACATCAGGTGGCCAAAGTACTGGAGCTTCAGCTTCAGCATAGTCCTTCCAATGAATATTCAGGGTTGATTTCCTTTAGGACTGACTGATTTGATCTTCTTGCAGTCCAAGGGACTCTCAAGAGTCTTCTCCAGCATCACAGTTCAAAAGAATCAATTCTGTGGTGCTCAACCTTCTTTATGGTCCAAGCCAGGTTTCAGCAATATGTGAACCGTGAATTCTCTGATGTTCAAGCTGGCTTTAGAAAAGGCAGAGGAACCAGAGATCAAATTGCCAACATCCGCTGGATCATGGAAAAAGCAAGAGAGTTCCAGAAAAACATCTACTTCTGCTTTATTGACTATGCCAAAGCCTTTGACTGTGTGGATCACAATAAACTGTGGAAAATTCTGAAAGAGATGGGAATACCAGACCACCTGACCTGCCTCTTGAGAAACCTATATGCAGGTCAGGAAGCNCAAAAAAAAAAGTGGGAAATTATCTATATCCAAAATCTGTTGGATCGTAGAAAAAGCAAGAGATTTCAAAAATAAAAATCTAATCCTGCTTTATTGACTAAACCAAAGCCTTTGACAGTATGGATCACAACAAGCTATGAAAAATTCTTCAACTGGTGGGAATACCAGACCATCTTACCTGCCTCCTCAGAAATCTGTATGCAGGTCAAGAAGCAACAGTTAGAATGGGACGTGGAACAAAGGACTGGTTCCAAATTGGGAAAGGAGAACATCAAGGCTGTATACTGTCACCCTGCTTATTTAGCTTATATGCAGAGTATATCCTGTGATACGGTGGGCTGGATGAAGCACAAACTGGAATCAAGATTGTTGGAAGAAATATGAATAACCTCAGATATGCAGATGACACCACAATTATGGCAGAAAGCAAAGAAGAACTAAAGAGCCTTTTGATGAAAGTGAGAGAGAAGAGTGAAAAAGCTGGCTTAAAACTCAACATTCAGAAAACTAAAATCATGGCATCTGGTCCCATCACTTCATGGCACACAGATGGGGAAACAATGGAAACAGTGACAGACTATTTTTGGGGGCTCCAAAATCACTTCCGATGGTGACAGCAGCCATGAAATTAAAAGAGGCTTGCTGCTTGGAAGAAAAGCCATGACCAACCTAGACAGCTTTTTAAAAAGCAGCCCCAGAGGGATGGTGCGGGGAGGGAGGTGGGAGGGGGCTCAGGATGGGGAACACGTGTACATCCGTAGTGGAGTCATGTTGGTGTATGGCAAAACCAATACAATATTGTAAAGTAATTAGCCTCCAATTAAATAAATTTAGATTAAAAATAAATAAACAAATACAGTTTTGTGTTCCATATTCTCCAGAACCTGACTCCTGCCTTTGAAAGTCTTCATTTTTTTCTGTCTTGCAGTTCGGGACCGAGTCAGGTCAAAGATGGAGAGAGACATCCTGGCAGAGGTGAATCACCCTTTCATCGTAAAGCTTCATTATGGTATGTGTGTGTGCTCAGTCGTGTCCGACTCTCTGCGACCCCAGGGACTGTAGCCCACCAGGCTCTTCTGTCTGTGGAATCTCCAGGAAAGAATACTGGAGCAGGTTGCCATTTCCTACTCCAGGGGATCTTCCCAACCCAGGGATGGAACCCAGGTGTCCCTCGCTGCAGACAGATTCTTCACCAGCTGAGCCTCCAGGGAAGCCCTGCATTTCTAAAACCCCAACATTATAAGCTTCTGGCCTTGACGTTCAATAAACGAAGTTTCCAAATGTGTGGGGATGTCAGCGCCCCTTCCAGCCAGAACCCCTGTGTGTGACACAGACGCCACATGATGGGCCAGCGGTAGCTTTGGACTGACCGTCCGGTGGCCGCGAGCATTACTTTCCCTTGACCCTCCCGCGCCGGCAGACCCCTCTGACCGAGGCGTGCCCTTGCTCGTGGTGGGCGGGGGCGGAACCCGTGGACTGCACGCCCCTACCTGTGGCCCTCGGGGCCCAAACCAAGGACACGAGCCCCACGGCCCCCGGGTACAGTAGCCAGGCTGCCCCATCCCCAGCGCGGCCCTCAAAGGAGGAACGGGCGGTGGATGTCCTTGAACCCTGAGCTGCGCCGAAGCAGCTCCATAGAAGGACAGGGTGGTCCCGGACGGTCCAGTCGCCATGCCCCTCCCCAGGCAGCTCACAGCAAAGCCGACCCTCCAACGAGACCCAGTTGGCCCAGTGTTCACAGAGGTGGTGAGAGCATAGGGACCTACCAACACTTCCCCGCATGTCTTTCAATCCCCTCAGTGATTAAGAAAGGAAAGAAGGGGAGGGAGGGGGTAGGAGAGAAAGAGAAACGGTCTCCAGACCGTTCATGAGAAGCGCAGGCAGAGCTCTTTGCCGTGGGCCCCCTCTCCCCGATCGCTGCCCCCGACGCCGTCTGCCCCACCCCAGGCCTGCATCTGAAATGACTCAGCGTTATAGACCACAGGGTACTGTCTAAGCCAACACAGACGGGCTCCTAGCGCTCAGCGCTGGCCCCAAGGGAGTGACGGCCACCCCAGGCACTGCGACCCCAAAACGCTCTCACCTCTCCCCGTCCGCAGCCTTCCAGACAGAGGGGAAACTCTACCTGATTCTGGACTTCCTGCGCGGAGGGGACCTCTTCACCCGGCTCTCCAAAGAGGTACACGGTGTGGGCCGGGGGGCTGTGGGTGGCTGCCTAGAGTCTGCGGGATGCGGGTGGGAGGAGGGGGCTGCATGTGAGTGTGCGTGTGTGTGTACATGCATGCACATGTATGTGTGCTGGGTGGCGTGTGTCTGTGTGAGTGTGCAGTATACGTGTGCACGTGTGATGGTGGTGGGGTGTATGATGTGTGTATAGGTGTGTTACTTGTTCTAAAGAAGTCTCGCAAGTCACACGGAGAAGAAATCTGTTGTCCTTGAAGAAAGTGTTTGTCGCTCAGTCGTGTCCGACTCTTGGCGACCCCATGACTGTAGGCTGCTAGGCTCCTCTGTCCGTGGATTTTCCAGGCAAGGGTACTGGAGTGGGTTGCCACGTCCTTCTCCAGGAGATCTTCCCGACCCAGGGATCGAACCCAGGTCTCCTGTCTTGCAGGCAGATTGTTTACTGACTGAGCCACCAGGGAAGGATCTTCAGAAAAGAGACTTCCCATGACCCCCGTGGAGTTCTCGAGCCACCCTTGTGTAGAGCAGATGGAAACTTGGTTATGTTACGTGGGAAAGACTGTTTCACAGGATCTCAGTTTCCACTGTAGGAAGATGCTGTTAACCCAAGGACCACTCTTCCTAGGAGGGGCGTCTGGGGTGTCCAGTTAGGGCTGCACAGGGGGGACCTGCATGACCCCCAGCCACTTCACAGCCCCGGGGCTTATCCTCGCACCCGGCACCTGACTTGGGAACTTTCCAGAATGTCTCGCGGCTCAGCGTGGAAGCTCTCTGGCTCCTGCTTCATGGGATGGAAAACCCAGGCTCCTGCTCCCGGCAGGGGTGACTCTGGGCTTTTCGTCCTGATGACTCCGTGCAGTTTCCCTTACTCAGAAGAGAGGGCGGCAGCGCTGGTCACGATGCGACCCTCTGATGCAGCCTCCCCCCAGCCGCGGGGTTCCTCTTGGCCATAACGGAGGGTTCAGCTGCCCGCTCCCTTTCCTCACCACCCACTGGCACAGCAGGAGAGCTGTCCACCCTGCGTGACACTCTGAAGTGGGCAGTCAATCACGGTGGGGCAGGGTGGGGTCCCCGAGACCTCAGGCCGCCCTGTCCCTCCATCTCCCACCGACCGCCAGGTCACAGCACAACTGATGCTTCGGGCTCTTTGCAATATAGATTGAAAGCATGGCTGGGAGAATCAGGTCCAAGTTCTCCAAGAGCGCTCTGGGAGCAGGTCTCTGGTCCCTTAACCTGCCTCCCAGCTGAGCTCAGTTTCCAGAGAGGCTGGATCATTGAGGCTGGCGCGTCTCGCCCGGCCCCTCTTGGTCTGCTCCCCTCCTTGTCTACAAGAGTCAGGCCGCATCCGGTGTGACACACCCTGTTGTTGGGCTTCTGGACCAAAAAGGCAACAGCAATTAGCAAAAAACCCTACCGTGGCTCCCAGTGGGAACACGTACGGTTCCTGTAAGACCCTCTATCTCAGAGTTGAAGTGAAGTTGTCGTGTGGGCTCAACAGGGTCTCGGAGTTCACGGACACACGGGAAATGAACGTTACCCTAACCCCAACCCTACATGAAAAAGTATTTTCTTTCCATTGTTTTCCCCGAGTCCACTGGATGGCACCCACGTGAGTGTCGGCCTCAGCGCTGACTCCTTTGAGAACTCACGCCCGTGGGTGTTCCATTCCCGAAGAGAAGCGCTTTGTCATTTGAACTTGGAGGCCGTCCTGAGCTGAGTCCTAACAACATCCAAGACGGGGAACAGTGACTGTGAGCCTGGACTGCAGGCACGCCCGGGCGGTTATGTCCAGAGGTGGGGACGGTCGGGTGTAGGAGACCCCGACAGCCAGCAGCATCTGACGACAGAGAAGCCCCTGACCGTGCTGGACAATTTAGGGAAGAAAGACCCAGCCGGGGAAGGAGGTGCTGGTCGAGCATGGAGACGGAGCAAGCGATTCCAGAGGCTGGAGGGGCGGCGAGGGTTGGCGGGACACTGATGCTTCCCTCCAGGACTTGGGGCGCATGTCCTGCCCCTGCTGGGAGGCACCCCTTTTGTGAAGGGGATGAGCTCCACCTGCACCAGCCTGACGTCGTCACATTTGTTTCCCCAGACGACCCTTATCCTGGCCCCAGCTTCCCGGGCAGCCTTCTGCTGGTGCGTTGATTTTCAGAGAGAGTTCAGCCATGACATGGGTTTCTGCTCTCTGTGATGCTGACTTCTCACGGTGCAGGTAGAAAGCGCTTTCTGGTAGCATCCGGCTTGCTGGTGAGGTGGCTACAGAACTGCGTGCCGGTTCTCACAGCCGCCGTGGACAGGGAGACCGTGGGGGGCAATGACCTTGAGGTCTGCTGGGTGCCGTGGCCTCGAGCGTGTTTCAGCTGAGCCAGGATCCCTCTCCCACCAGCCTCCCCGAGAGAGACACCTGCCTACGCCACACGAGTGGGTCATGTTGGTGGACTTGTCCGCTTCGGAGAGACAGCGGCTCCTCGTCCGTAACCCGAGGGGGGAAGATGTGAGGTCTGAAGGAGGAGAAATGAGATTCAAGACGTGGTCTCAGGAAATCTTTCAGGCCTGTTTACGTTGACCTTCACAGCATGGTTTAGCTGGTTGTATTATAATAAAATGGTACATCCCAGGCAGAGAAGACGTCTTAAGAGTCCCTTGGACTGCAAGGAAATCCAACCATTCCATCCTAAAGGAAATCAGCTCCGAATATTCATTGGAAGGACTGATGCTAAAGATGCACTCCAATACTTTGGCCACCTGATGCGAAGAGCTGACTCATTTGAAAAGACCCTGATGCTGGGAAAGATTGAAGGCGGGAGGAGAAGGGGATGACAGAGAATGAGATGGTTGGATGGCATCACCGACTCAATGGACATGAGTCTGAGTAAACTCTGGGAGTTGGTGAGGGACAGGGAGGCCTGGTGTGCTGCAGTCCATGGAGTCGCAAAGAGTCGGACACGACTGAGCGACTGAACTGAACATCCCAGGCACTTCCATTAAAGCATAAACCCGGAAACACACTCCCAAGCCACATGGTTTGAGAGGCAAGAGAAGCTGGAGGAGAGAACACAGCCCGGTGTTCCGCCCACAAGCCGAGTCACTTTGTGGTCCTGAAACTGCGACGAGAACTCATTCTGTTGTAGGAGCTGGAAGAGCCTGGTCAGGGCCACGGTCTGCAGAGCGGAGCTGGGCTCAGGGCTCAGGGCCCGGGGCCCGGGGCTCGGGGCTCAGGGTCCGGGGCTCGGGGCTTGGGCCTCGGGCCTCGGGAGCAGCGCCCCGCTCTCTACACCCGGCGGACCCAGCAGGCTGAGCCTCCTCTGTCTCCTGCAGGTGATGTTCACAGAGGAGGACGTCAAGTTCTACCTGGCGGAGCTGGCCTTGGCCTTGGACCACCTGCACGGCCTGGGCATCATCTACAGAGACCTGAAGCCAGAGAAGTGAGCAGCCCCCCGCCCCGCCAAGACCTCACTCGGCGGTCCCTGTTCCCCTGTGCGCACACGTCAGGCCAGAGACCAGGGACGTCCCGGTTCCACCCCTACACACAAGGATTCCACCTGCCCGCCCCCCGAAAGGGGCCAGACGCAGGCGTGCTTGTGCTGAGAGCTGTGGCATGGCCCCGCCCCCTCCCCCCTGACCCTCCAAACACCTCTCGCCCAGGAGACAGGCCAGGCCGCACCCCTGCGGTTCAGGGGAGGCTGGTCAGGCTGGAGGTGGCCCTCCGCCTCTCCAACCACACCTGCTGTCCCCCTTCTTAGGTGGGGCCCGTCCTGCAGGGGGCACGTCCCCCACACACCTCCTCCTCCAGGCTGGCCTCCGGCCCACCTCCACCTCCAGGTTCTGGAAGCCCTTCAGCTGCCTCAGCAGGCCCGTTTCTAGGTGACGAGTCAGATGAGCTGTTCCAAGGTTTTCTAAAAGACAGTGGACCAGATTCCCAGCCCAGATCCCAAATAGGTTCCTGTATCTTTGGCAACGATCGTCTGTAATGTTGTTTCTAGGATATTTTGCTAATCCAGTCTAAATGTTTTTTAAGTCCCCCCACATAGTACTGTTCTTACTTCAGGAGTTTTCCTGCTGTTTTCTGTGCAGAGCTGACACAGTCTAGGAGGGACCCACTTGGAAAGGAGGGGTCTACAGGGTGCAGTTTTAAGTTCAGTGGTCTCTGCTGCAGAGTTGGTGATTTCTCAACCTTCTGAAGTGGTCGACAACACCCCCCACCCCACCCCACCTCCCCCCGTAGACTGAGGTCCACGCCTGCCACTGGATAAGGTGGGACCTAGCAGGACCCCAAGGCTTGGGGCTCAAGGCAACCCAGGCCCTGCGGGCACAGGAAGTGAATCTCCCCGCCTTACTCTCCCCCCCTTACTCCTTCACCTGCCGTGACCTGAGAAAAACACAGACTCTGCTCTGAGATGCGGCCACTGACAGAAGCACCTGAGTTTGCCCAGAGGCCAGGAATGTTGTGCACGCCTCTGACGCAAAGTGCGTTTGCCTGAGACCCACGCCCGGCATCAGCCTGACTGCCCGCTGGGCAGAGCATCTCTGGCCACACGTGTAAATGATGAATGTGTGAATAACCGTGAAAGGCCCTCTCCTTAGTGTCCCCACGCCCTGCAAACACTGCCTTCAGACTGCGGGCGCTGGGGCACCGTCACCCCTGCTCTGAGCCCTGGGCCTCCCAGAGGGCAGCACCCCGAGTCTCCCTCTCGTTAAGGATCAGGGAGATCCGGTCAGTTAGACGTGGTAATATGTCACTGCAGGCTGAAGAACAAGGATTTTTGTTGTCAACGAGAATTAGTAGGGAGTTAATCTTGAAAGGTGCTCACTTCTTGGGCAAAGATGAAGTGTAACTGAAAAGCAAAGATGAGAACATTTGCTTCTTTCATTATAAATTGTCATCTCAATTACATGCTGTAAATTTTTCCTGCCCTTTTCCATGAAATAGTGGGTTACTTTTAATCCCATGGCTGATTTTTTTTAATTGTGGTAAGGTGAATATAACATAAAATGAACCATCTTGACCATCTCCAACGGCACAGGTCAGTCGTGTCAAGAGCACTGATGCTGTTGTATAACATCACCACCCTCCATCCCCAAACTCTCCATCCTGCAAAACCGACACTCTGTCCCCGGGGAAACACTACCTCCCACCCCCGACTCCTCGTCTCCGTGGACCTGACCGCTCTGGGTCCCCACGCAGGTGGGTGAGACGGAGGCCACCCACGTGCCCACTGACGGACGGCTGAATAAAGAGAAGGGGGCGTGGCCATGCGGTGGAATATTACCCAGCCCTGAAAGATAAAATTCTGACACACACTACGGCAGGGATAAACTTTAGAAACACCACGCTAAGCAAAGCAGGCCAGACACAGAAGGACAAGCACCAGACGATTCTACTTACACAGGACTGCGGCTGCACCAGAGAGAACGCCCTGCGGCAGAATCCGCACGGCTCCATCAGGATGGACCCCCAGCCCACGCTCATTCGTCACCCGGTAGCTCTTTCTTATTTATTTATTTTTATGAAAGTATGGTTGCCAAGAGGTGGGGGGTGATGGGGAGGGATGGACTGGGAGCTTGGGGTTAGAAGATGCAAACAAACTGCTACATGCCGGATGGATGCACAGCAAGGTCCTCCTGGAGAGCACAGGGAGCTGTATTCAGTATCCCGAGATAAACCACAGCGGAAAAGAATATAAAAAGAGAATGTGTGTGTGTGTCTAGCTGAGTCTCTAGTAGTTCTGACCCCAGCTCTGCCGCCGCTCAGGAGAACCAACAACGAGGGGACAGGCAAGACGATCCCCAGGGAGACGGTTCAAGGAGTCGCTCCA
>SJYT01030005.1:1262512-1349170 GCA_006410635.1 Cephalophus harveyi | reverse complement strand
TGGACTGTGAAGAAGGCTGAGCGCCGAAGAATTGATGCTTTTGAACTGTGGTGTTGGAGAAGACTCTTGAGAGTCCCTTGGACTGCAAGGAGATCCAACCAGTCCATTCTGAAGGAGATCAGCCCTGAGATTTCTTTGGAAGGAATGATGCTAAAGCTGAAACTCCAGTACTTTGGCCACCTCGTGCGAAGAGTTGACTCATTGGAAAAGACTGTGATGCTGGGAGGGATTGGGGGCAGGAGGAGAAGGGGACGACAGAGGATGAGATGGCTGGATGGCATCACGGACTCGATGGACGTGAGTCTGAGTGAACTCCGGGAGATGGTGATGAACAGGGAGGCCTGGCATGCTGCGATTCATGGGGTCGCAGAGAGTCGGACACGACTGAGCGACTGAACTGAACTGAACCTGAGGTCATGGGTAAGTTAACTAAAGTGCTGTGCTTCAGGGCCCTTGTATGTAGAAAGAGATTATCTGTGGAGTGTGAGTGACACACTGTCTGGACCGCGCTCGGCATGCTATCCGGCACCTTTCGAGCACGCGGCAAATTCAGGCTCCTCTCACCATCATCGGTAGCACCACCGTGGCCTTCACCACCATCGGCACCATCATTCAAAGAGCGTTCTCCTTAACCAGCAACACATAAAAGGGGCTGACTGAAGAAACAGCCGACATCAACTTCTATTATTTACAGATTTCTCAAAAAGCTTATATGATGACGATGAATTAAATAATGAACCGCGGAGATGTGCAGTATGCCAGGCGAAGAGTTAATACACAAAAGGAAAGTCATGTCTTTGTCACTGACTCGGCCAAGGACAGACAGGTTCCAGCAGCCACAGGTGACAGACAGTCCGATGCCTTCATCCTGCCCCTTCTGCGACAGACGGGCCCTGCCTGGGCTCACTGCCTGAAGACAGGCGTCTGCATCCCCCGTCCAGAGCGTCACCGCGATGCTAGTGCTAATATGAGCAGTGAGCGTGTTAACAGTGACGCCAACAGCAGAAATGATAGCAGCAGCTGGAAGGCGCCAAGGGTTTGCTACGGGGCAGGCGCTGTGCGGACCTCATGAAGATCTAAGTCTCCCAGTAACCTGAAGACGTGGAAGAGAACGTGCCAGTGTTTGCTCGCCCAGTCCGCCTCTTCGCAACCCCATGGGCTGTAGCCCCCCAGGCTCCTCTGTCCATGGGATCTCCCAGGCAAGAAATTAGGAGTGGGCTGCCATTTCCTTCTCCACGGGATCTTCCTGACCCAGGGAGTAAACCCGGGCCTCCTACATTGCGGGCAGATTCTTTACTGACTGAGCCACCAGGGAAACCCGTAACTCTAAAAAGTAGATGCCCTTTACTCATTTTATTTTTTTGGATGGGGAAACTGACGTCTGGGCCTCTGCGTACACACACAGAGGGATCTGAATCCAGGTCATTGCTACCACAAGCCAGGATTATTAAGAACCTGACCATATGGCATAAACCTTTCTTAGCCCTGCCTGCTGTAGGCCCTCTTCCACATCAAAAATGTCACTATTCTTGACCTGGAGTCCTAGGCCAAGTTTGCCCCAGTGAAACGATGAACTGCATTTGTAACATTTCTGAATGAAATTATAAGTCATTTCCATAATGGCTGAAGAGTCTGAAAAAATACAGTTTTGCCGTGTGCCATGTGAAAGCTCTGCATAATAGTTAAACAATAGAGGTTACCTCGCATGTACTACAGCTGTGTTTTATGCTAACAACCAGAATCATTCAATCATTATGGGCTAATGACCTGCAAAATTTCATTTAAAAAATAAAGTCATAGCTGGGCTTCTGGAAAGCAAAATTGGATAAAAAATGAGGCAAGTATCTGTGAGTTGAGAGCAGTCAGTCTGTGTTGTATCAGACCAATGCTGAGTAGTTAAAGGACATGCGCATTTGAACTGAATGTAGGAAGGAAACTCTGCATAATACAGGTCTTACTGGGGTCACTTAGCATCCACAGGATGAAGAGATCTCAGCTCCAGCATCACGAGAGAGGTCCGGATCTGTGTTTTTCCTTCTTTCTCTACACATCCCTCTACCCTTCTAAGTTAGGGATTGGTTTACTGTTAAACCTCAAAGCACCCAGGGTGAGCAGAGAACAGAGCGGTGGACAGTCATAGTTTACTGCAGGGGATCCTGAGGAGTGACTTGCCCTTCCCGGGTGTTTCCTTCCCTGACCACCTCTGGGAGAACCACCAAACACATCCTCAGACCGCCCACACTGCTCTGGTCAACCTTGATTTTACATTTCTAAAGGTGAGATGCTCTCACAGACTCGTGTTATAAGCTCTGTTACTTGCTTGCCCCAGACATATCCTTATGCCTCCCTTGCTAACAGAACTGTGATCTGTTTGGGTGGCAAAGCCCTTGGGGGAATGAATTGGAGTCCATCTAAGTACAACTCAATTGTATTAATGTCCCCAATTCTTCACTACACCCTTATCCATGCCTGCTGCCATGCAAATTTGCAGTGTCCCAAGTCTAGGTGGGAATTATTTCCTTACTCGTGAACACAACCATATGGCTTGCTGTTTTAGAGACAACCCCAAAACATAAGGAACAAAAGAGAAAAGAGATATATTGGACTTCATCATCAAAGGATACTATCTAGAGAGTAAAAAGATAAACGACAGAGTGGGAGAAAATATTTGCAAATCACATATTTCACAAGAGTCTAGCATCCAGAATATTTTAAGGCAACAACAGAGGACAAACAGTCCAATGTAAAAATGGACAAATAACTTGAATAGACATTTCTCTAAAGGAGAAAGGCAAATGGGCAACAAGGACATAAAAGAGGCTCACCACCATCAGTCACTCAGGAAATGCTGATCGAAGCCACAAGGAAATACCACTTCACATCTACTAAGACAACCATAACAAAAGCAGCAAGCGAATAAGCAAAGAGAAATACGTGTCGGCAAGGATGGAGAGAAACTGGAACCCTCATACATTGTGAGTGGGAATGTGAAATGGTGCAGACACTGCAGAAAGCCAACTGGTGGCTTCTCAGAAAGTCAAACATAGAATTACCATATGATCGGGAAATTCCATTCCCAAGTTTATACCCAAGAGAATAGAAAATAGGTATTCAAAGGGAACTATTATAGCAGCATAAATCAAATTGGCCGGAAAGTGGGCAAAACTCAGTGCCCGTCAGCTGGTGAATGGATAAACAAAACGTGGTTCTTCCACACAATGGAATACTATTCAGCCACAAAAAGGAACGGGGAACTGCCAGACCATGAATGAAACTTAGAAACATAATGATAAGTGCAAGAAACCAGACACTGAAGGTCATACGTTGTATGGTCCCATGATATGGAATATTCTATCCCAAACAGGCAAATCCATACAGACAGAAAGTAGATTACTGGCTATCATGGGGCTGGAAGTGGGGAAATGGGGATGGCATTTCTTGCAAGGGAAGATAAAAACGTTCTTGAATTAGATAGTGGTGATTGGTTTCCTGGTGGCTCAGATGGCAGACAATCTCCCTGCAGAGCAGGAGGCCCCGGTTCGATCCCTGGGTCGGGAAGAGCCCCTGGAGAAGGGAATGGCTACCCACTCCGGTATTCTTGCCCGGAGAATTTCAAAGACAGAGGAGCCTGGTGGGCTGTAGCCCATGGGGTTGCAAAAAGAAAAGAGTATCGTGTATACTATTACCATTTGTGAACTAAGTATTACACATCCATCGTATCTTTAATGTATAATAACTGTGTGTGTTTGTGTGTATATGCACACACTTTTAATTCATGTTTCTTGCAGAGAGCCAGTTGGTAAGCATTTACCGGTACATGGCTGGCTGCAGGGCCACAGGCTCCGCAGCCAAACCTCGCTGTGCCTCTAAAAACCGACTTAAGTGACCCTCTTTCCTAGCAGCTGCTGCCCAGAGAAACATGCAGAGCAAGGTGCTGAAAGCTGCTGCTGAGAACGACGGTTCCTGCAGCCAGCGGACCTGCCCTCGGAGGTGGGACGGTGAGGAGATGGCAGAATTCACCCAGGTCCTTGCTCCCCTGTGCCGGGAACGTCGGCTGGCAAAAGACACTTCATCTTACTTTGCTTAATTCCAGACAGCCAGTCACACTCGGTTATTGTTTTTAGCTGTACATACTAGTATTGAATTATTTTTTATGGATGTTATTTCTCAATTAGTGTATTCCTTGGAGACAGTGCAAGCCTCTAGAATTTAGCCTCCCCTTGGCTGTAATCGCTGCTGCCACAAGGGCCGTCTGGGAGCTGATTTTATGTTCCTCAGGCTGCTCCCACCCAGGTGGACCCCAGGGCCCTCCTGCCCAGGGGACAAGGGGGGACCTGGCTGACCCCAGGCGGGGTCACGGGCTGTGAGTGTGCCCTTGGGCTAATCAAGGGGCACTGGTTAGGGTGGGGGTGCCAACTCCCTCGTTCCCTCTCTCTGCTGTGGGGTGCCGAAGGGCATCTCCCCCTCAGAACCTGGCGCCCAGGACCCTTTCCACCAGCCCAGGCCAGTCCCCACCCACCCCAGCACGGTCCACTGAACTGTGTAATTCCATATACACAGTAAGGAGGGCTCAGGAGAAGCCTGCTGGAGCCTAAACGTCTGATGATGAAGAGAAGAGTTAAGTACAGTCTAACACATACATCTCACTATCACGCAGCCATCATAAATGATGGCCCATCTTTCATGCACGTTTAAACATGTTTTTCCTTATGAACTTGGTCAGAGCTGAAATGTTCCACATTCCAGTGGAAGTAGCAAGTCCATTGTTGGTGCTCTCTGTGCTGAGTTTAACTGACATTTAAAATGTCTTCAGAAAGATCAGGCAGTGATTCAGCACTCTGACCCAAATTCACTATGTTTTCAGAAATGGAAACATATGGAAATGGCCATCTGATGTAAGACAAATTCACTGTCTAACTTAAAAGATCCTTTTTAAAGCAGATACGAGCTCACGAGCTCTGGAGAGAGGAAAGTGTTGGGTCATTGTTGAGTTGACAACATTTTTTCCCTTTCTGAGAGGATCATAAGAGAATAGCACAATCTTAGGATATGATTGCATCTTCTATTCATAAAATACCTTATGGGAAGCCTTTGGAGTGCTGTAGAAATGTCAAAAAATACTTTTAAATTGCATTGATAGTATGATGATGATCATAACTCAGAACATGCCCCAAAACAACAACAATGATAAAACAGAGTACAGAGAAGAAAGACTGGAAAGAAATAACCCTAAAAGTTAACGGAGCTTGAATTTGGGAGGCAGACTCAAGATGGAATCCTCTTAAGCGGGTACAGGGAAGGAAATGCATTAATAATTTTCGGTCCATCACTCTTGAATTCAATTACCGAGCAGTTTGGATGACTTTTCCTTCCCAACCTAAGAGAGTATTTAGAATCTCCGGAGTGCCGCAGAATACAAATATTGGAAGCCTTGGCCTGAGATGAGAGTGGGGAGCACCAAGCTCCCTCTTAACCCACAGAAAATCGGGGCCCTGGAGGGGACAGCTGGAGGTCATGGCCGAAGCAAAGCTCAAAGAAAGAAAGGAAAATGGAGACGGAGCATAAAGAATTCACTGGAAAGCTCATGGACCTTGACTGCAAAGGCAGCAGTCACTTGGAAGACAGATGAACACAAGAACCATACAGCCGAAACTGACACAACAGTCACAATATCGGGAGTCAACCATACTTCAATTTAAAAAAGCAAACCAAGAAGCGGACGAATCTACTGGAGTAGATGGGAGGGGTGGGGTGGCGTGAGGAGGGCACGGGGAGTGAAGGTGAGGGCAGGAAGGCCGGAGGAAGAGAATTAAGACAAATGAAGGTGACGATTTACATCTGTTACCACGCGTACCAGCCCCATTCATTTTACAAAAGCAAAAGACAAATCATTCACCAAAGTCTGGAAGTGGTGGCGAGAGCAGTCCCTGGAACCATATCCTTGAGCTCTGAGCTCTGCTCCAGTTTATGTGTAAAATGAGGACAGTATGGTGACTGTATGCATTTTACGGGGTGGGTGTGAAGGTTCAAGGCTATCATATCTACAGAGCTGTGGATGGAGCAAAGCAAGTGCTCAGCGCATGGTACCCACGACATCACGATTATCCACAGTCAGCAGCACCATCACTACCACCATCAAAACTGTTATCACCACCATGACCATCATAATCACCACCACCAGCACCACCACCATCCCATCACAATTATCACCACCACCACCACCATCACCAATATCAGCATCACCATCGTCACAACCACCGCCACCAGCATCAGCACCCCCACTGTATCATCATCGATGATCACCATCGTCACCATCATCACCGCCACCAGCATCACCACCATTATTTTTATTTAGAAGATAATATTTATGTCTTTGTAAAAGACTAAAGAGCTTTTAGAGAAAACAAAGGAAAAAAGTATGTTTTATGAGTAGGTTCACACAAAAGTAGCAAGTTTCGACTCGGTGCTTCTGAGAGGGTTACTTACGTCATCTATAACTTGGTAACACCAGGGTCATGAACTAAAGCAGTTCTTAAAACAGGACATGGGTCTCCTTCCTGGAGACCAGGCGCAGTGGGGGTGGAAGGGTGGGGAGAGGTTGACGGAACACCGCCAGCAGAGAGCGAGGTAGGGTGCAAAATTTCTGAGATCTAAAACACAAGCTCCCCTTTCTTGTCCTCCCAGGTTTTTCAAAGTGAGATGCAGAATTTCCAAAATAGCTGTGTTTATAGTTGAGCGCTCAATTACTGGCAAACATGAGCAAAGTCCCAGATATGTGGGCTTTGGAACAAGCCAAGGGTCCCAACACGCCCAGCAAGCGCTTCAGTTGTGGTGAGTGTGTCATTGTTTCCCCGTCTAGATTTATCTTTCAGAAATGATAGCGTTTGTTTGTTTGGCTTTTGAATGCTATCTGGTAACTTGGGAAGCTGTGTTTTCAAGAAGGCTGCAGTTGCAAAGAATCCCCTGAAGGAGAAGCAGCGGCAGAGGGGTGTGAGCAGTTATTCCACTTGTCCATTCCCCGTCTGGCCCTGAGGTCAGGGTCTCGGCCATCTACAAATTCCTCTTGCTCTCTGAAGCCACGGTGCCAGAGACTGCCACATTGTTTTCAAGAAGGCTGCAGTTGCAAAGAATCCCCTGAAGGAGAAGCAGCGGCAGAGGGGTGTGAGCAGTTATTCCACTCGTCCATTCCCCGTCTGGCCCTGAGGTCAGGGTCTCGGCCATCTACAAATTCCTCTTGCTCTCTGAAGCCACGGTGCCAGAGACTGCCACAAAGACCTTCTGAAAAATGTCCCCGAGTCCTGTCACTCCCTTGCTTTAAACTTCAGTGACTTCCTTTATTCTTTAGAATAGAATCCTCGCTGGGATTCTCTGCTGTCTCCCACCCCCCATGCCCTGAGCCACATCTGCAAGCTCTTTCCTGCTCTAGGGCCTTTGCACGTCTCTGCACCTGGCCTGGGACATTCCCTCTCACTCAGCCCTTCCAACTGCGGACTCTTTTTCACCCCCCAGCTTTCTGTTCAAACATCACCCCCTTGAAGGGCTCTTCCCTGATGTTTCTGCTCCCCTCCATTTGCTACCACAAGGCTGATTTGATTCCACCATTGCAGCCATTCAATCCCTGTCTTGCCTATTCACTTGTTTACTTGCTAGCATCTTCTTCCCCCTCTGCGGGCCACCTGCGTCCCCTGCAGGGGCCTTTGTGTTTTTGACTTGTTTGCTGTATTATTCCAGCTCTACTGTCTGCATAACAGCCAAAGGATGATGGCTTAATGAACCAGTCAGTGAATGAATGAACCAGTAGGTTCATGAATGAATGGCTGTGGCCTTAAGTCTCCTGAGCTGAGGCAGACAGATACCCTTCTTGGTAGAATGTCTAGGGTATCCTGCTGTCTCAGGAGAGGACGAGGGCCTGACAGACTTCCCCAGCCAGAAGGGTAGAGGGGAGGAGACCCAGTGAGAGGAGCTCTGCCTCCAGGCTTCAGGAGCCTGACAGGGATGGGACCTTCCGGGAGCATCATTGGTTCAACAGCTGACAAAAAGCATGGACTGGCATCCCAGTGGGCAGTGCCACTAGCTGTGCCATAACTGCTTACAACGAGGATGTGCGATTGGACTTGCAAAGACTTAGCTCAGTGGCACCCTGGTTTACACTCTGGGGCTGCACTCCAGAGCCTCAAGCAGCAAGGATGGAACTGGAAGAAATAATTTTCTAAGCCCACCCAGTTCCAAGGTCCTTCTTCTTCCCCTCTCTTTCCATGGGGGCCAGCTGTTGCTCTGTTGTTCCGTCGCTCAGTTGTGTCTGACTCTTTGCAACCCCATGGACTGCAGCACGCCAGGCCTCCCTGTCCATCACCAACACTCGGAGCTTGCTCAAACTCATGTCCATCGAGTTGGTGATGCCATCCAACCATCTCATCCTCTGTCGTCCCCTTCTCCTGCCTTCAGTCTTTTCCACTGGGGCCAGAGATGGTACAAAATGAGAACCTCAGCCTAGAACCCACCGCTGTCACCAGCAGGCTGCATGGGGCAAGGACACTCTTACAGGCTGGTGAGGAGAACAAGCCCCTGAACGGGGCGGCGTGTGTGTGAGCCCCCTCTCCCCTCGCTTACTAGTGCAGGAAGTAGGGCCAGTGGCTACAGTTCCCTGGGCTTCAGTGCCCTCACCCTTGAGACGGAGACAGTAATACACTCTATTTGCAGACTTGCCAGGATCGAATGATGTGCACGCGCACAGAGCCAGCCACTTACGTCAGGCACCCTCACAGCAGCAGCAGCACCCTTTCCTGGGCACCAATATTTCATTTCTTATAAAACGAGATGGGTTGAAGCCATGCAGATGTTGCCCGGAGATGGGATAGATGTAGAAAAGATAATTTTAGGTGATGCTGGGATCTCCATGAAGCCCGTCCAGATATAACATCCCACAGGTGGACTGAACTCATTGGTTTAATCCAGACCTGTCAGACCTCCAAAAAAGCTAGAGATTTGAAATGAATCAAACAGGGTGACTGCCAAGGGCTGGCATTACATGCCCGTCCAGTGCCATCTCGTGGGGAACAGCACGGCGCTGGGTAAATGTGGGTGTCTCCTGTGAAAGGTGACCCAGAACTAGGACGAGATGCCAGGGGGTGGCAAGCCAGGCGACACAGTCCCCTCAGTGAATGGAGCAGAGTGGGGTCAGGGCTGGGAAAGGCAACGCCCTTGATCAGACAGCTTCTCAAGGCACGGCTTCCTTAAAACCAACCTGCAAACCTGCGCTGGTGAGTGATGGTCTCACTTTACTTAATTCAGAAAAGACAGTGGATAAGTTGTTAAACAAAATGACTCTGAGGCCACACCTTGAATTTCATACCTTGAATTGATACCACGTTTGTCTTCTGAGAAACTTGGAACACTCAGCCCAACTGTGAAATGACTCGACCCGATCTCACAGTCATACCAGGACCAGGGTCGGGGCCTGAGCGTGTGGCGCCCCCGTCCACAACAGACGAGTTAGTCGTCCCGGGGGTGAATGCCAGCTTATTCACCAGTTTACAGGCCTGCTGCTGCCTCCCCTCCCTTGCCACCGTGTGGTAAGCAGCTAGGTGAAATCTGGCTTTGGTCGGAATGAGGATGGATGGGGGTGTACCAGTGGCCCCCAAGCCTCAAGATATTGAAAGGAATCCAACAGAGGAGACAAAGGGAAGAGGGTCAGTCAAGAAGTAGGCCTGAGGGGGTGGGGGGACTGGGAGTCAGGAGGACCTTGATTTAAGTATAACCTGAGCTGTGTGACTCGGTGGGGCATCACAGTCTGCATCTCAGACTTCCCCTCCGGGCACTGGCCGGCGAGAGCAATGATGAAGGTCAAACGCGTGACAGCATCTGTGCAAAGGGTCTGTCCTCATCTGGCCCCTAAAAGGTGCTTAGTTACAAAATAAGGGGGCTTCACTGGTGGCTCAGTGGTGAACAATCCGCCTGCCGATGCAGGAGATGCAGGTTCGATCCCTGGGTTGGAAAGATCCCCTGGAGAAAGAAATGGTGATCCACTCCGGTATTGTTCCCCGGGAAATCCCATGGACAGAGGAGTCTGGCAGGCCGCAGTCATAATGTCGCAGAAGAGCTGGACACTCAGGGACTAAACAACGAGACGAGGACCCCCTCCCCACTGGGGGTCTTCTGGGCGTGGTCAGCGGGCTTGATGGAGTCTCCTGTGACGTCATCCTTGACCGCTCTGTCCTGCTTTCTCAGCTCGCCATCCCTGTCTCCATGGTAACACTCATCACGCCCTGACTGGCTCCCAGTATGACCAGGAGCCCCTCATGAGCCGCACCGTGTCCGTCTCTGTCTGCATCATCCTGGGGCCCAAAGGTGCTGCCCTCTGTGACGGCCACGAGCCCCATGTGGCTACTTATTTAGATCAGATTAAACAGCCAGTCCCTCAGTCACACTCACCACCTTTCAGGCGTTCAGTAGCCGTGGGGGGCTACGAAGGCACGGAACACTGCCGTCTCTCTGCAAAGTCCCGAGGGGCGGTGTAGACACGGCAAGGCCCACAGCAGAGCGGGGCGGCCTGAGCGGGCAGGGGCCACCCCGGCTCCTAACCTGGGCACAACGCCCCTCGCCGAACACTCACTGAGACTCAACCGACCTCATCTTCACTCCCGGCTTTCCTGGTTTCCCTCCGACGGACCATAAACTTTCACAAACGGTGTGAGAACACACTCGTGATGAGAAAGCAGGATTTGGGGCAGGACGAGTCCAGGCGGATGCCGAATCTCTCCCATCTGTCAAGGTGACACGCCCCAGCACAGCACGAACGACTGGTGCTAAATGGGAAATATGGTCAGATATCCCAAGTGCTATTTGTCAGGCACTGCTTACGTGTCATCATGTTTAACTCTCACAATTCATCCTGGGCCTCCCATTTTACAGATGAGAAAACTGAGGAACGGGAGGTGTGGGTGGCCACTGGTCACACGGTGAGCAAGTGTTGGAGCCTGGACTCAAGCCATGGTCTTCTCCTAGAGGCCCAAGACCATGTCACATGTAGGACACAGTTACATTCCCCCAGAGAAAAATAAATGAGGGAATGAATAGCATCATCACAGGATCCAACCATGCAAGCCGAGATGGCTACCCACTGACCTTGACACCAAAGGACTCAGGCTGCTGAAGAGGGCCATGGTATTATTTACCCCTGCCCAGGAAGGCCAGGATAAAAGGGACGTGTGTGCCCCGTGATGGTTCAGTAGAGAGTGCTGGACCCAATGTCAATGCTCCCCTGGCTGAAGGAAACCAAAGGTGGAGAAAAGGACAGAGCCCTGCAGTAATGATGCGCCTGATATTATATCAAGACCCTCACCGAAAGCACACGGTGCAGCCACTAGGGAAGACAGTGTGGACGGGCACCAAAAACTAGGAACAGAGCTGCCACGTGATCCAGCAACCCCACTCCTGAGCACGTGCCCAGATCAAACTATAAGAAGATACCTGCATCCCTATCTCCACAGCAGCACTGCTCACAATAGCCAAGACATGCAAACAACCTAAATGTCCACTGACAGCTGAACGGATAAAGAAATGTGGTACATATATACCATGGAACACTACTCAGCCCTAAAAAGGACAAAATAATGCCATCTGCAGTAACATGCATGTGACTAGAGAGTACCATACTGATGTAAGTCAGAAAAACAAAGGCTATCACTTATATGTGGAATCTAAAATCTGACACAAATGAACATACCCACAAAGCAGGGACAGACTCTCAGACACAGAGAACAGGCTTGTGGCTACCAAGAGGGAGTCTGGGATTAGCAGAGGCAAATTAATATATATATATAGGATGGAAAAACAGCAAGGTCCTACTGTATAGCACAGGGAACTATATTCAATATCCCATGATAAACCAAAATGGAAAAGAATATGAAAAGGAATATATATATATAACTGAGTCACCTTGCTGAACAGACATTGACACACCGAAAATCAACTATACTTCAACAAAATTAAAAGCATGTATTTAAATACCCTCATCAGATTGCCATCTACTCCCTGTAAAGCGCTGATGGTGCCACACTGCTACAGCCCAAGCCCTTCTTCCACAAGGAAGAAGCCCCGTCCTCACGGGAGCAGGACGGGGCAGGGGTGGGGGGTGCCCAGCCATGCCCTTCACAGCTGCAGAAGGTGCGAGCGGTGTCAGAACCTGCCTACGTCCTTGGCCTTCTCCGTGGGTGCTGCGGTGACTTCTCTGTTTCAACAAGACATGAGGAATAAGTCCAGGTACTTCAATTCTTGGAGCAGATGAGCCACAAAAGAACATCATGCTGGGGGAAAAGTCAAGGCCGGGTTTACTCATCAAAAAGCTGCCAAAGATCTCCATGGAGGGGGGCATGGCGGGGCGGGAAACGCCACACGGAGGCTCTCAAAGGCTCCGCTGTCAACAGTCAAATCACTCCTAGGGTGCAAACCCACGAGATATTTTTGTTTCATGATATTACTGGAGAGGGCGAAATATAGTTCTGATAGCACCTTTCAGTTCGCCCAACAGGCAGGGGAGGGGCAAGGATTCAGGGAGGCAAGGCGAGTGAGCAGAGGTATTTTGAAAACCAAACACTTCCCCCAAACAGGACCGTGTCCGATGGAGGGATGCTCGCCCGCGCAGCCTGAGACGGCCCCCGCTGCCTCAGGGGAGGGCTGGGATGCCAGTGTGCGGTCGCCTGCCCAGCCGATCCGTCTTTCCAGCCTCACCTGGGGTCCTCACCCTGCAGGATCCCTCGCCCCTCGCCCGAGGGATGAGGCCCTGTCCCGTGGATGTGTCATATCCACTCAGGGCCCCTGAGCTGGTTTGTGCTCCTGCCTCTGCCTGGAGAGCCTGTTCCCTCCCTCCTTGGATCTGAAGAAAAATCCACCTATTTCCCTGGTGTAGGTGAAGTCTTCCCAAACTCCCCATCAGCGCTGAAGGCACTGACCTCTCCATGCTGTGCACCCCAGCGCTACAGCACATGACCCCAGCATCCTGCACACGGGTGTGTCTCTCCCTCAAGACCCTGGGCCACAAGTGCTTACAGGCAAGGGTGACACTCAGTTTCTCCTCGCACTTGGGAATGAAGGAAGAGATTTCTTGGCTGTCTTTGTGATAGGAGACATAGTCCCTTGGGGATACCATCCAATTTAGAACGATGCATGTTCTAGGAACTGTCTTTTTCTATAGCCTGTGCATACATGTGTACCAATGCACACTGCATTAATGCACATGCACTCGCGTGCACACACGCGTGCGTGCGCGCGCGCACACACACACACACACACACAATGGCCTCTCAAAGAACTGACTGAAAAAGTTATAGGATACATGGCAACATGGATTCTAATGCCTATTGTAACTCAGAACTCTTTCTGAATTAAAGACCCCAGCCCTTCTTTTCTGAAGCCCTGGGGTAGCTTCTTTCCAGAGACAGGGGGAAAAAAACAATAAGGAGGGCATGTGTGCAGACCCCAATGCATCCATGCAGAGTTATCAACATTTGAAAGGCTCTCATTTCAACTACACGCTTTCAGAATCCCGTTTTCAAATTCCGTGGAAGGCCTGGGTAAAATGCGTTCAGTTCAGATTCCGGCTCTTCCGGCGTGGCGTGTGAAGGTTGCCAGTAAAGGTGGAACGCGATGATGCCTGTGCAGCCCAGCTCCGTGTTCCTAATTCACATGCAAACTACAGGCTGAGCCCAATTAGCTCAAACTTGTTTGTGTTTTTCTCTGTCGCCCGCTGCCCACCTTCCTGGGACTCCTCGTTTCGGGTTATTTGTTCAGACTTCAGCCCCAAACACACCACTGTGATTCCCTTTTTAATAAACATGATCCAGGAAGTAGCGGGAAGCAAGGAGAGGCACCTGCACTCTATTATAACTCCGCGTTCCACCCTCGAGCGCTGGGCCATGAGTGAGAACCACCACCTGTCTAAAAATAGGGACAGCGCTTCCCCATCAACACAGCAATCACAGGACCTCAGCCACCATGGAGGACAAAGTGCCCCCCTGCCCCGGCATTGTAAACAGGCTAGGGGGACTTCCCTAGCAGTCCAGTGGTTAAGACTTCACCTTCTAATTCAGAGAACACAGGTTCGATCTCTGGTCGGGGAACTAAGATTCCACATGCCCGGTGGCCAAAAAACATAAAACTAGAAGCAGTGGTAAAATAAGTTCAATAAAGACTTTAAAATGGTCCACGTTAAAAAAAAAAAAAAAAAAAAACTTAAAAAAATGAACAGTGTAGGGACGCCTCTGGGTGGGTCAGCTCTTGGCTGGCTGTCCGGGGCCACGTGACTTCTGTTGTCCTGGGATGGGCTGCAGGAGAGTTCATTCCACACGAGCAAACAGCTGGACATTCCTGAAATCTCCGGGTTGGGTAGAGCTCATTAATGACAGACCAGCAGCTGGAGAGGGCGGAGGAGTGGGGCCACAGATGTGTCTCCGGACTCCAGCATATGCCTACAATGAATGGCGCCTAATACACGCACGGGACCTGTGCATGGCGCCTGGGGTAAGCACTGGTGAGCCCAGCGGCCTAAGACCCTGTCCTCGTGGAGTTTACAGTCTAACCACTGCCCACCTGTGTCGCCTCGGGCATGTTACCTAATTCCATTGAGCCTCAGTTTCCCACCTAGGAAATGGACTCAAAACATGGGTAGTTTCCAGCTGTTAGAAGCCTGGAATGGGCCGCCAGTAGCTGTGGTGTTAACAGTGGCCACCCTCCTTTTTTTTCTTAGGTAAAAACCTCCTCCAACATATCTATTACCTACAAAGAGAAAAGTGAGTAACTGTACAGGGAAGGACTCATCAGACATCCTAGTGATCAAGGCCAACATCACCTCACTGGCACTCTATTAATTCTTTGAACAGGCGTGTAGCGAAGACAACAGCATAATTTCCATAATACCCTTGTTTGTAGGTTTTTAAACTGTGGTGATACACATAAGAAAACCTGGCATTTCAACCATTTTAAAGTACACGCTTCAGAGGCATTAAATATATTTACAATGTTATGTAACCATTACGACTAATCCCCAGACTCTCTCATCTCCCGCACAGAGAATGGGGATTGCTTGTGAACACGGATTTACGTTCGGACACCGAAGTTCTTCAAACAGAGGCTTTGGTGGCAACGGCATTCATTCAGCCACTCAAGTTCAAGGTCTCACAAACATGGCCAATCCCTTCCTCTCTCTGCAATCCACTTCTAATCCATTAAAAAAAAAAGCTGCCCTCCAACCACCGCCACCCTCTGACCGCTTCTCACCACTGCTGTCTCTCGCCCAAGCCACCATCCTCTGCCTCCGGTGTGCCTGCTTGCGTCCTGTGCATTCTGCGCAGCATCGCCTTCGGTCCTGCTGAGGGCCGAGTCCGTCCACGCCATATCTCTGCTGGAGACTCTGCGAGGGGAGGCCCACGTCCCCGAGCCTGTGTGCCCCGGCCAGATGCTAATGCCCAGGCACCCCGTCAGCCCTGCCCAGCTCCACTGCACAGCAGCTGCCTTCCCTGCTGCCTTTGAGACCTGCCACCCCAGCTCTGACCCCAGGGCCTTTGCACCTGCTGTTCCTTCTGTCTGGAGAGCTCTGCCACCAACCTATCCCTTCCTTAGATCTCTGCTCCAATGTCACCTTCCTGGGACATTCCATATCAAACGGCACACCTAGCGTTCCTTATCTTCCCCACTCTGCTTATTTTCCTACTGTGATTATGAGCATCCTTTCCAGCCTTCCAGAGATGACCTCTGAGCACCAAACCCCCTATCTTGCCCTGTCTGAGACCAAGGAGAGGTTCCCCACCCCAGGACGCGGCACCATGTTAGGCATCTCCAGCAGAGGGCACCAGGGGGACACTGGAGGAGTCCAGGCCTGTGTTCCGAGAAGGCACCCCCACTGTGGGCAGCTTCCCCCTGCCGCCCCAGGGCCCCACTCCAGGGCCCCTTCCCAGCACACGCTGGCCAACTGCCAGCGACGCCCACAGTGGGGCACCTCCCACGGGCAGCCCTCCCGGGCGCCACCAGCCCAGCCGCATGCAGCCCTGCGGGAAACTCCGGTTCCACCCACTGGGCTGCGGCCTGCTGACCCCAGTCCTGGGGAGAACGGGCCCTCTCTGCTCCTTTCTGCCTGCGCTGCCTGCCGCGGCCCTCGGGGTAGGGGCCGCCCTGTCTGTATCCCTCAGCGGTCAGCAATGCCCTGCTACATCTTCCTACTGAAATCTCCTGTTAAAGTCACAGTGTCTTTTGCCTGCTGTCTGAAACCTGACTTACAGCCATCAGATTGCGGGAGAGTCTGAGTCTTCATGTCCTCAGGTTTCACTCCTTTTTTGAAGACTTTATCTTTGTTTCTATGTGTTTGATGGGTTGATAAACCCTGGTAGGTAGGTGAGGAAGAGAGGAGAAAAAAGGAGGCAGGGTGGGATGTCAGGATGGTGACCCCTGACTCCACGTGACACCATGGCCCGTAACAGGGCCAGGGATGCGGGAAGGACTCACAGAAAAAGGGTCGCCCGTTCATCTCCGAGCCCTTCCCTGACTCCCACTTAACACCTCCACCGCTCCACCAACTATCTGGAATGCTGAAAACAAGTGCTACTAAGTGCCAGAGCCGAAGGTCTGGGCCTGCCCTGCGACTCTTGAGGAAAGACAGTAACAACAACACGGACAGAAGCAGAGAGAGGAAAGGAAGTGTCTTTGGCCCAGATCTGGAACTTCTGGGGCTTGTCTTCAGGCTGATGATCAGAGCAGGGGGGAAACACGTGCGGCCCCCACCCCGCTGGCGCGGCACCGGCCTCCCACGTCGGCCTCCTGCCCCTGGACGGGGCGGCTGGTCTCGGTCTCCTTTCTCTTCGATTGGAGAGCCTGGCTGAGTTCACCACCTAATTTCTGGGGTGAATATTCATTTTCCTGTTGACAAAAAGGCCCCCCAGTAGGCTGTGAAATGAGCATTTCACGAAAGCACAAAAAGCTCCTGATAATTAAAATGCTCAGCGATTACAGTGATGAACTACACTCCAATCTACTGAGTTCATTTCATAACCTCAGAAAATTATAAAGAAAAACTATTTGGAGATTAGAAAGCTCTAAAGGTTTTTTTTTTTTCCTCTTTGATTCATCGATCAATTTTTGGTTTGCTTACAACTTCATTCTCCTCCAAATGTTTTCTCCACTGTGGCCCAGTGGCTTCAGAATCACACTGGCCATACCTGTCTGCTTGCAAAATAAACCAAGAAGAAAACAAACAAAATTCCAACGCCAAGACTTACAACTGCCTAGTAAAACACATAATAAGAATATGATAGAGCTAATGAGAGAACACATGGGCATTTAATACCAAACCCCCATGCAAACAACAACTGTCCACTCCAGTTACTGCTTTCTTTTTACCTCGGATTCTAAATAGGACTAGAAGAAATTAGCAGAGTAGAAACTCACGGCACTGGAATGCAGCAAAACCAACAAGGTATCTGAGGGTCAAAACAGGTGTCACTTTCTCCAGAGGACACGCACACAAAAGCACACGAAAAGATGTTCCACATCATTAGTCACTGGAAATCAAAATAACAATGAGACATCACTTCACGTCTGCTAGGATGGCTGTTACAATACAACAGAAAATAAGAAGGGCTGGTGAGGATGGAGGGGTTATACTGCTGGTGGGAATGTAAAATGGTACAAATGCCGTGGAAAACGGTTCGGCAGTTTCTCAAAAGGTGAAACCTACAGCTTCCATGTGACCCAGCAATATCACCCCTAGATAGACATTCAGAAGAACTGAAATCAGAGACTCATACAGGTATTTGTATGCTAAAATTAACAGCAGCATTATTCAGGTAAAGCCAAAAGGTGAAAGCAATCCAAGTATCCAGCAACAGGTGATGGATAAACAAAATGTGCACACACACAGTGAAATATTACTCAGCCATAAAAAGAATGAAAGTTTGATATGTGCTATGATACAGATGGACCTTGAAAACACCATGTTCAGTAGAATAAACATGTTTAGTAGAAGGACAGACACTGTGCGATCCCACTTATATGAGATGTTTACAACAGGCAGACTCATAGAGGCAGAAGGTAGAATGGACGTTTCCAGGGGCTGCTGGGAATGAAGAGAGGGGAGTTAACTGCTTAATGGGTACAGTCTTTATATTAGGATGATGAAAAAGCTTGAGGCATAGTTAGGGGTTATACAAAGCTCTGAATGTAGTTAATGCCACTTATTCATACACTTACAAATAGTTACCATGATAAGTATATTATGTACATTTTACCATAATAAAAAAAATGGGTGCCAGACACATGAGCACTGAGGTAGCACTGTGTACTGTCTCACAGGAGATCTTGCCAGGCCCTTGTTCTGGACCTGTTAACTCTTACTTTGCAAACAATGCCAATAAACTTAATTAACTGGATTCCTCTTCTCACAGCTTATTGACAACTCACTCATCAGGCCTCTGCATATTTTAGTAAGGATGGCAGATACCTGAGTGGAATGAAGAAAATCAAGGTGACTCGAGTGTCCCTGATGGAATCCCTGGGGACCCGCAGCTCAGCACCACCCAGAAGCCTGTTAAAAAAGGCAAGTTTCTGGACCTTTTCTGTATCAGAATCTCTGGGGACAGTGTTTGAATCATGTCCCAGGGGTTTTCAAGGCTGCCAAGGTGTCCTCAGGGTTGCGCTCTTGATTAAACCTGAGCCCTCACCCTAAGGGTTTCCTAGCTGCCTCTGAGATGCTCCATCTGAACCAGTCCAGTCCATACAGCAAGAGTCCTGGATGTCTGAGCAGAGAGGCCCTGCCTCCCAGCCCACCTCTCTGTAACTGCTCGGGACACCTTGGACCTATGTTCCCCTAAGCTTTCCTTCACACACTTGCATGCCTCCGGCTGGACTGCCCCCAGAGATGGGTTCTTGGTTCGAGTCAGACTTAGTGTCATGCTTTCACATCATCACAACCCCCAGACACCCTTCACTGCCTGTAACCCACTAGTATCCAAGTCAGGAGATTTCTACCTCCTTGAATTCTATCTCCCCCGCCCATGCCTTTTGGCTGCACAATCCCAGGTCTTTTTGGTTAGTACAGTGGGATGGTTTCGCCTACAGAACTGATTATTTTTGCCTCTGGTTTCTCTCCATGCCAGTCACTCCTCAGTGTAACTGCCAGTGAAGACTAACTGTGATCCAAGCCTTACTAAGAACCTTCAGTGTCTCTAGATCTCAGTAAGCAGGTGTTCATGTCCTGAAGGCACAACTTAGACACTAAGACATGGGTATTGGTGAAAGTAAATTTTTTAGGAACTCTGCCCAGAGTCAGCCCAATACATCTTTGCTGTGAAAAACCAGAACCAGAGCCCAGACCTCGTTGCAATGTTTATCACATTCCTGACACTCTGCTGAGCACTCTGAGGCCATCACCTCACCAAATCCTCATGAGCTCAGGAGGCAGGCACTAGTCTTGCACCCATTTTGCAGATGGGCAAAGTGAGGCTTGAACAGACGCAAGCAACTTGCCCAAGGTCATCATAGGTAACATGGGGGAGCCAGGAATCAAAACAGGCAGCATGGCTTTTTGGAACCCGCCCTGTTAATCGCCAGTCTACACTGCAAGCATGATTAAGTCAACAGAGGAACAATGAATGGAAGGTACATAAACGAACGGATGGTACATGAATTTAAGAGGCAGAAAGGAGAGGACGCAGTTTCTGGAGAAGCAGGTAAATGGTTTGGATGGAACCAGCTGTGACCCTCCAAACCCATGCCCACAAGAGCCATCTCCCCTGAACGATGAATTCTCCCCCAAAAGGAGAAGGGTGTCTGCCACATGGGGCCGGAGGAGCAGGCATCCCGGGTCAGGCTCCCTGAGGAATCGGGACTTGGCAAGCTCGGAAGAAAGGGACTGCTGGCTGGGGTAGAGGATAGCCCCGCTCCCACCAAAACAGCCCTTCCTGGAAGGAACGGGAGCTATTTAATGGCGGCTGGTTGCATTTCCAAAGAGGCGAGGGTGGGGAAGACTGAAGACTGCATGGCGCCCCGTGAACTGCTGAGGGCAGGAGAAAGGCGGGCCCTGTGGGGCAGGGACGGTGAGCGGGTCTTTACCCTGGAGCGCCGGCTGGCCCGCCTCCGGCCCCCACTTCCGGTCCCCACTCCAAGCACGATCCAGGCGGAGCCCCCCCACGCGCCCCAGCCCCCAGGGGAGAGAAGGCAGAGCAGGCGGAGGGCTTCCCTGTGCAATGGGGGTGAAGGAAAGGCAGGTGAGTCCAGGGCCACTGGGGTCTGCACAAGCCCGGACAGCTCCCCACTCTGTGGAACACACAGGGCGAGGAGACAGCTCGGCTGCCCTAACAAATTAACTGAAAATTAGGGAAATCAGTCACAACCAGATGGGTTTAGAGAGCGACCAAAATGACTGCGACAAAACGCATGAGTACCAAACACCACCTGTGTTGAGCAAATACTGCAGTGAGTACCTACTATGGGCAGGGCGCTGTGCTGGGTGCTCAGAACACAGTGATTCCCAGGACAGGCTGTGCTTCAGAGAATGCCATCGAGCAGTGGAAAGAACCTTGGGAGTCAGAGAAGCTGGGTCGAGAGACTGGGAACAAGGACTTCTTGTATTCCGTGTAAAGAGCTGAGTTCCTGTCTGTCTCCCCCAGGTGGATGGTGGATGCCTCCTTGGGTAATGAACTGAGGTCAGAAGTTGTCCCCAGGCTACGGTCTGGCGCATAGCAGATATTCAGTGAGTGTTGGCAGGGCTGAGAACAAGTGAGTCAATGCTACAATCAATATGTGAAGGTCAGAGAAAAAATCACAGGGGAAATGTCCTGAATGGCAATGAAAATACATTATACCGAAACTGGTGGGATGCGGCTGAAGCGGTGCTTAGAGGGAAACGTATAGCCTGGTAGTAAATATATGGGTGATGCCAGATGACCCAGGGTTTTCTGGCTCTTGACTGTGAGGCTTCCAGGTGGAGGAACTGTTTTTTGTCAATTTAACTTCACGTCCTCAGAGTCTAGAACAGCGCGTGGCACAGAGCAGGTGCGTGGGAAATAGTCCTTTGATGGAAGGAAAACGCTCCAGTGGGTTCCCCGGATGCCATACTCAGTAGCGCTTCTGCATTTAGAGAGTTACTGTTCATCTGGTCCCACCTCATAAACAAACCCTTCCGGGCCCCCTGTTGTTGCTGCCACTCTTCACTGTCTACTCAGCCTTCAATAAGAAGTGATGTTAATTCAGCCGAATGTCAGCCACGGTGTTGGGTCCCTCCCAAGGAGCATCTCATTCGAGCTGCACAAGTGAGTGCTATTCTGATTCCCCATAAAACCATAATAGTGCTTGCTTGTTGTGCTGATATGGAAACTGATACAGAAACTAAGGCCCAGAGAGGTTAAGTAACTTGTCCCACATCACACAGCTGGGAAGTAGCAGAACCGGGACTTGAAACCAGACGATGCGAATCCAGAGCTGCTGCGCTCAACCACAGTCAGAGGCGGCCTCCCACGCGGGTCAGGGATGAGCATCGGCAGAGGGTGCTCCTGGTAAAGCGCCCCTCCCGTGAGTTCCGCGAACACCCTGCTGCTCCTGCTACTGCTGCCCTGCCAGCCTCACAGGGCCGGTGCCCTGCTGCCCCGGGCTCCGAGTTTCTCAGGACAGGGGCCGGGGCGCAGCGTCTCCACGGCCCCACCAGAGGCTCAGTGCCTGAGCAGTGCTCAGTGAGGGGACTGTGAACTCGGCTCAGCTGGGGGTGGCGGTGGAGGGGATCAGCGCTTCTGAAACTGCAGTGTGCAAGCACGTCACCAGGAGACCTTGTGAAAATGCAGATTCTGACTCAGCAGGTCTGGGCTTGGCCTGAGAGTCTGCGCATCCCCATGGGTGGCTGATGCTGGTGGTCCACAGACCAGGCTTGGAGTAGGAGGATGAGGGGCATGGGTGGGGCGGAGACGAAAGGGCAGAGTCCAGTGACACAGCTGCCTTTGGCTCTTAGCAGAAGAAGCTCCTGACTCTGGGATCCCAGGCGAATCGGCTCACTGCTTTTGGCCTCAGTTTCCTGGTCTATCAAAAGGGAAAAACTGAACCTACCTGATCAACCTTATACATGGCAACCCACTCCAGTATTCTTGCCTGGAGAATTCCATGGACAGAGAAGCCTGGCAGGCTACAGTCCAGGGGTCACAAAGAGTTGGGCACGACTGAGAGACTAACACAGATAGTTACTGTGGGGATTGAATTAGCTGACTTGAGTGAAAAGGCCAGTGCAGATTTGACACTGAACAGGAATCATGTTTCTTCAATCTGAGAAACTCCTTTGACATTTATTTGTTGATTTGTTTTCCTTGTAGAATTTCTCAAATCTTTCTTATTTTCTTAAGATTGTCTATTGCCTCCTCGCTCTCATAAACACACACACACACACAAACACACACGGAAAGAAAACAGTAATGACTTAAATTTGAAGGTACCCTACCTTGCTTGCTAAGTCACTTCAGTCATGTTTGACTCTTAGCAACCCTATGGACTGTAGCCCGCCAGGCTCCTCTGTCCATGGGATTCTCCAGACAAGGATACTGGAGTGGGTGGCCATGCCCTTCTCCAGGGGATCTTCCTGACCCAGGGATCGAACCTGTGTCTCCTGTAAATCCTGCATCTCAGGCAGATGATTTACCGCTGAGCTACCAGGGAAGCCCCCAAGCCTACCTTGGACTGCCTTAATTGCAGTATTTCCTTCCCTGTTTCGCTGATAATTCTCTTTCTCCTCATACCAAGGGGGTTAATATCTATATCAAACGAGGAAGGTTGGATTTTGAAGAGGACCCTGAGATGCCAACAAATGAGAGTTCAAAAATCCAACAAGGTGATCAGTATCTTTTGTTAGACTAAACAGGGGTGACCCAGATGTCACAAGCAACCTAAGCGTGTCAAGCTGTTCCAAACAAACCAGTCTGTCTAGACCAGTGAGAATCCTGAGGGCAAAACCTGAGAGCCCACCACAAACCACAGAGACACTCCGGGGGTAGCTGAATGAAGAAAGGAAAGCAGACCAGCCACAGACAGAAGCAACGCACATTTCTCCCTGATGTTGGTCTGGGAGCCAAGATGGCATCAGACAAATAGACAAAACCAAACCCCAAAACCTAAACGCTCCAGAGTTCTCCCTGAAAGCTCACTGCATCTTTTAAACTGGTGGGGGAACAGGCCAAGAAAATCCACATAAATTAATAATGACAAACAGATCGAACTTCTTGAAGACTCTTCTTTCTGACCTGTTCTGCTAATGGCTGAACACAAGCCAAGTCTGGAAAGGATGAGCCTGTTAACCTCTTGGGCAGTGATGTTAAAAACACAGTAGAAAACCTTTGGGAACAGAAAAGAAAGTATAATAATCGTGATCAGAACAGAGCAAGAAATAATCCCGTGCCATCATCTGTCCATCAGTGCTTTCCAGGCACGCGCACTGCCACATCTCAACGAGTGTCAAGTCCAGCGTGGACCAAGTATACTCCCTGGACTTGGGAGTCTGGATATCGGACCCCGAGTCCAGGATCCTGGCTCATGGACGAAGACAAGGATAAGTGTCAGTTCTGGGAGGGGAGATGCAGACACGAAATCCCTAGGAAAGCTGTCCTAACTTCCAGAGGCCACAAGAACTGGGGACTCAGTATGCCTACAGTGTGACCCTGGGTTTAGTTTGCACAAGGAACTTTTTCTTTCTTTCTTGAAAGAGAAAATAGAGGTCTGGGAAGACAATTCTTTCCCCAAAACTTGAACACAGAATCTTTAAAATCATTAGTAATGCACTTACGGCAATTTAAGACATATGTGCTTTATATCAAACGCCAAGGTCTTCTATACATCATCACCCTTGATCCTCACAATAACCTGATGAATATATATGATCATCTCCACTTACCAATGGGCTCAGAGTGGTCTCTCAAATAACTCAGAGTCACACAGCAAGGAGGAGACACAGGATTTGAACCAAAGACAGAGTTCTTACTCACCAAGCAAAGAGGACAGTCCCAAGGTGGAATGTACCATGGAGACCGGCAGAGATGATGCCTGAATTGGTGATGACAAGTCTAAAGACACTGGCATCACGAACGAGGCACATCTGGGGGAAGCCTGCTTCAGACCTGAGGCTGTAACCAAGCCCCCCAAACTAAAGACGAGCACAGCTGGCTCACGGACCCCACATTAAATTATTCCGATGGATGAGACAGTTATTCTGTCTTGATCAAGCCTTCAGACTGAAAAGCATCTTAGTTTGGTTTACCTTCAATGCCTCTCTGCAAGTTGCTCACCTCCTCTGCACGAAGGGGAGAGAGGTCTTGGGCTTAGGATATTCTCTCATAATAACAGCTACATGGAATTAATAATATAGATCTATTTTCATGGTATGTAGTTTTATCCTTATCTTTTTCTTTACCCTTGGCAAATCATATTGATTTCCCCTTTATGATGGCGATAGGAAACTTCCTTTTAAAACAAAGTTAATGAAACTGTGAACTGATTTAAAGATAAATTTTAGCATGAGTTACATCTAGAAAAGCTTTAAATCTTAGTTAAACCGGTAGAGGGAAGCAGGGAGAAGATGGACGGGGATGGCTGGAGCCTGGAGAGGAGCAGCCAGACCCCGCAGCGGAGGGCCACATGGGGCTCCGACGGGCATGAGGCCAGCCTCCCTTCCCTCGTGAAACAACTGAAGGGCAGGCGACAGGGCCGCGCGGGAGAGCATGGGGGCAGCTCCCAGGGGCACGCAGGGCTGGCACCCGCACCCTCTGTTGACGGGGCGTGTCTATGCCCCGGGCTGCTCACACCTTTGGCTACAGGGTCGCCCCACAGACCTCGTAACGGAAATCAGGAGAGTCATCAAGCCTGCCAAATTTAGAAAGAGGTACACGGATAAATTTAAGTATAAACAGAAACAAACATATATAACGGTGCTTTTAAAAACTTAATTCAACTGTTAATCTTTGTTTATTTGTTAGGCTGGTAAACCTCAACTATCTGTAGAACTCCATGATCTCAACAAGCTAAGACAGCCAGGATTCTGAATGGTCTTTGCCATTTTAACGCCTGACACCACAAACTGATTAGGGTTGAGGTCCAGAAGCAGTGGACGGTGTCTGATTAAGGTTATGTGTGCCATAGCAAATCTGACTCTAAATAGGGAGGGGAAAGACTGAACATTTAACTTACTTTTTATTCACTGGGAACTAGCTATTAATCTGCCTGCAATGTGGGAGACCTGGGTTTGATCCCTAGGTTAGGAAGATCCCCTGGAGGAGGGAACAGCTACCCACTCCAGTATTCTGATCTGGAGAACTCCATGGACTGTACAGTCAATGGGGTCACAAAGAGTTGGACATGACTGAACAACTTTGACTTTTCAACTATTAATGGTACTGGATATTCAATAGTCTTCACTCTGGCTGGGCAGCTACAGATTATTTTCCCAATTGTATTAGTTATCTACTGCTGCGTAACAAGTTACCACAGAACTAACTGGGCTGAAACAATTTTAACCACTTATCACCGCACACATTTTGTGGGGGTCAGAGATTTAGAAGCAGTTTAACTTGGTGGTTCTGGTACATGGTCTCACATACAGTTCAAGTCAAGGTGACAGCTGGTTTCTGCTGTACAACGTGAATCAGCTATATGCATGTATACATCCCCTCCTCACTGAGCCTCCCTTCCACCCAACATATATACACTACAATACATAAAGTAGATAAGCAATGAGAACATACTGTTTAGGACCGGGAACTCTTCTCAATGATCCGTGGTGACCTAAGTGGGAAGGAAATCCAAAACAGACCGGATATATGTCTATGTATGACTGATCCACCATGCTCTACAGCAGAAGCTGACACAACACTGTAAGGCAACAATATTTAAAAAAAAAAAGTTAAAGTGAAAAAAGATAGCGGCTGGGTCTGCAGTCACTGGCCAGGGCTGGAGCAGCAGCTTCTCAGCGGTCTTGTCATATGGCAATCGGCAGGGGGCCTCAGTTTCTCCTCACATGACTGCTTGGGCATCCTTACAACATGACGGCTGGCTTCTTCCAGATCGAATCATCTCAGAGAATAAGACCCAAACATCAACCTCTTTCATGGCCCGGCCTCAGAGTTCATGCATTCTGACTTCTGCAAGATCCTCCTGGTTATGGGTCGGCACTATGCAACGTGGGTGAGGAATACCGAGAACTGATAAGTCACCGGGGCTGCGCTTCTCAGCGCACGTTAGCTCCCTGATCCGCCTATCTGAAATCTAGGTACAGTAGTCGCTGGACTGCGATTTAATGGAAAAATGAATTTAAAACCAGGTGAAACTGGAGGGTGTTAAAAATTCTAACATTCACCCACAATCGGTACAGACTGCCGATAAACTAACAAAGCCCTCACGGGAATATTACAGCTTTCTCGAACACTAAAAATAATCCCTTCTCTCAACTTTTCTCCTGGGTTTGACAGTCTGTTTTGGCTACAGTCCATCTCGTAATGGTCTAAGGTAAACTACTGCCTAACTGATCTTTTTTTTTTTTTCGGAATTCCAGGCTGAGTAAACTTTGGAGCCTCCTGAATAATGTCTGAGAGTCTGTGCAGTTCTGTCCTTTCTCAACTGCCTCCGCTCTGCCTCCCAGAGCTGTTCGTCTCATTGATTTTTCTTTGTTCCAAATCCACACGAAATAAACTGAGTCTTAGAAGTGAGCAGAATCACCCACAAACGTGACATCTGCTTTGCCACTTGAAGCAACAGGGCCAACTGGAAAGGGTTTGGGAAAAAGCACACGTGATCTGCATCCTTCCCTGTCAAGGTTCAGGTTGCCCGGGATCCTCACCCTTATTTTATTTTCTGCCCTGACTCTCTCACCCGACACTGTCCTCCACTTCTTCAAACAGAAGGCTGAAGGTGGGGAGACTTCTGGGACTTCTAATACAAAAGCATTTATAAGTGAAGCCTTCTCCTCTCGGAGGAATTTATCATACTGGAAAACTGCTATTCTTGGCATACATTTCCCTCATCATTTTGTCTTAAGAATCACCTCATGATGCTGAAATAATTATTCATATGCCTAGAATGTAGGGGAGGAAAGACTTGTGGGGGTAAGTTGAGATCCTGAGGCTACTAAATGGCAGAGGTGAGTGAGGCTGGAACCAGGTGTGTTTTGACAATCCTTCCCACAGCCCTGATCGGACATGACACTGAGCACAGTGGACAGACAGCACGGATCAACAGGAGTGGGTGCTGGTCCTGTCCTTGGAGAGAGGTCCCGAAGTTTCCCTTCTGGGAACTCCAGGTAATGGATCACACAGGAGAGCCAGGGGGTGGGGCACCTGAGTGGCCTGAGGCAGGCTACTAATCAAACAGTCAGGGGGCATTTGCTATTCTAAGACCCGTGAGTCTGCCCTGCTGGATACTGGCCGAAAAACTGCCAAAAAACAGCCCTGCTCTTTCTACATCATCATGCAGCCTTAACACCAAGGGTATCACAGGGCCCTTCATCCAGTATAGAAGGACAGGGTTGAAATGTACAGTGAAAAGTCCTGCTTTACCCAAACCTAGGATTTGGGGCCACCTACCACATTCTTTATCACCTTCAAAAAATGTCTAACACACTCTCCTCAAACTCCTGGGATTAAGTCCTCCAGGAAGAAGGAGGACTTTTTGCTTGTGCGTCGCTGGCAGTGGAGACAGTGAGCTCTTTCTGGACACACCTGTCCCTGGGCAGCAGTCTCAGCCCAGCAGGCCAGGGGCACTGCAGGATATAGCAGCAAGCGCCCATCAGTGGAGCCAGTACAGCTCCGAGTCGTGATCTACCAAGAAAGGGCCTCAGAGGTCTCACACACGCTGCCCAGCTCACAGGTCCTGCTCGTGAGGGACAATATCGCTATTCTCTCCTTTCAAAAAACATAACCAAGACAAGGCCTTTATTTGGGTCAAGGCTGTGGTCACACGTTAACATGCCCAGTTTCCAGGCTGTTGATTATCATGAAAATAGTCATTAAGTGAAGTAAACCAGAGAAAAACAAATACTGGATAGTATCGTTTATATGTGAAATTAAAAAATATATATTGGACTCATAGGAATAGAAAGTAGAATGTTGGTGGGCAAGGACTGAGGAGTGGGGAAGAAGGGGAGATGCGGGGTCAGACTTCCAGTTATAAGATAACTTCCAGTTATAAGAAGTTCTGAAGATTTAAAGGACAGCATGGGGACTATAGTGAACAGTACGTTACTACGTACTCCAAATCTGCAAAAAGAGTATACCTTAAGCTTTCAGACACACACACATAACTGTGTAAGCTGATGGATGTGTGAATTAACTTGATTGTGGTCATCATTTCACAATGCATACATATATCAAATCATCACGTGGTATACTTTAAATATATACAGTTTGACTGGTCAATTATACCTCAATAAAACTGGAGCAAAAGAAAGGGAATGCAAGGAAAGTTGCTTTCAAAAAACAAGTTCAAAGCCTGCTGCAATGGTTAAACATGAAATGAATTTGATTTTTAAGAAATACCATTTATTTGGAGAGAAAAAAAACCATGAGAACATGGTATTCAAGAAGAGAGAAGCAAGAGACTGGTGTGTGTCATGACAGTGCTGGCTTAAACACCCTGGACCAGCTTCTTCCAAATACTTCTCTAGGAAGCCTTGACGACCTAGTCATCCATCCATCCGTTCCTGGATTCATTCATTCATCCACTCAGTAAATACGACAATTGTTGTTCAGTCGCTCAGTTGTGTCTCACTCTTTGCGACCCCCATGGATTGCAGCACACCAGGCTTCCCTGTCCTTTACCATCTCCCAAAGCTTGCTCAAACTCATGTCCATTGAGTCAGTGATGCCATCCAACCATCTCATCCTCTGTCCTCCCCTCTCCTTCTGCCTTCAATCTTTCCCAGCATCAGGTCTTTGCCAATAAGTCGGCTCTTCACATCAGGTGGCTGAAGTACTGCAGCTTCAGCTTCAGCATCAGTTCTTCCAAAGTATACGCAGGATTGATTTCCTTTAGGATGGACTGGTTTTATCTCCTTGCAGTCCAAGGGACTCTCAAGAGTCTTCTTCAGCCCCACAGTTTGAAGGCATCAATTCTTTGGTGCTCAGCCTTTTTTATTATCCAGCTCTCACATCATACGTCAACCATATGACTGTGGTTACTCAGTAATTTGCACACTGATCTTAGGTTCTCTTCGATCAGCAGGCATGTCTTCTCCCCCGAAAGCTCACAGAGCCTCATCAGCTGACTTTACAAACCAAGGAAGTCCAGCTGTTGGGGAGGGAAGTGATTCTCTCAGAGTTTCACCTCCAGCAAATGGAGTTGGGAAAGATGGTTTCTCCATGGACCAAGCCCCCTCGAGAAGAAGCAGTCACAGAGTAAAAGAGAATTGCCTGGCCAAATCCATTTACAATCACAATCTAATCATACTTAACAGCACCCTATGGGATGGGCCTAAAGAAAATTACGGGAGTAATTACAAGCATCCGCATTAGTGGTAATTTAATAATCGCCCTCCTTGGTGTAGCTTTCCTCTTGAGATGGATAAGCTGGATTGCACTAGACAGACTTCTACCCCTGCTCCTCATAAGCCATGTGACCTTGGAAAAGTCCCTTCAGTTCTATGTTTTTTCTTTTATACTTTTATCATCTGTGAGGAGGAGGGTATCATGGAATAAAGGATATCATGGATACAGATAGGATATCAAAGGCTGTCACAGAGTAACATTCTACAGTAACAGTTGCAGTGATACAGACAATTGTGAAGAACTTTGAGAAGCAGAGATGCAAGGTCCCCCTGACTCCATATTCCTCCTGCTCATTTTCTCTGCGTCTGGCTGGTGAAATGAGATTCCTTGAAGATTCCTGGAATCGCTGCCACTCTCCTGGAAGCACCAGCCAACTGAAGGCCCCAGAATTACCCCCTCTGATTTTTGAGCTGGAGTGGGCAGCACCAAGCAAGCCAGAAAGAGGACTGATTAGAATCAGGAAGCCTGACCCCTAGAATTGCTGGCCAGCAGGCTGGACTGTCTCACCAGGTCATTTAAATGAGTATGTGATTAAGTTTATTAGATGCCACTTACAAAGCTACAAAGAAGGCTAAATAAAATAATGCAGAGAAAGCCCTTAGCACATAGTAAGTGCTCTAGTAAATGTTAACTAAGATGGTGTTTATCATGAGAAAACAGAAGACAAACACGCTTATTTTACAGATTTTTTAATCATGATTTAGGGGTTCGGTTCAGTGCAGTTCAGTTCAGTCGCTCAGTCGTGTCTGACTCTTTTCGACCCCATGAATCACAGCACACCAGGCCTTTCTGTGCATCACCAACTCCTGGAGTTCACTCAAACTCATGTCCATTGAGTCGATGATGCCATCCAGCCATCTCACCCTCTCCTTGTTGTCCCCTTCTCCTCCCGCCCTCAATCTTTCCCAGCATCAGGGTCTTTTCCAATGAGTCAACTCTTTGCACGAGGTGGCCAAAGTTTTGGAGTTTCAGCTTCAGCATCATTCCTTCCAATGAACACCCAGGACTGCTCTCCTTTAGGATGGACTGATTGGATCTCCTTGAAGTCTAAGGGACTCTCAAGAGTCTTCTCCAACACCACAGTTCAAAACCATCAATTCTTTGGCGCTTAGCTTTCTTCACAGGCCAACTCTCACATCCATACATGACCACTGGAAAAACCATAGCCTTGACTAGACGGACCTTTGTTGGCAAAGAAATATCTTTTCAATATGCTGTCTACGTTGGTCATAACTTTCCTTCCAAGGAGTAAGCGTCTTTTAATTTCATGGCTGCAATCACCATCTGCAATGATTTTGGAGCCCCCCAAAATAAAGTCTGACACTGTTTCCACTGTTTCCCCATCTATTTCCCATGAAGTGATGGGACCTTAGGAGTGGTTTAAAAAATCTGCTGACCTTGTTAGCTAAATTACATTAGAAATAACAACCTTGTGTTAATCTGATGCTCTCCAACACTTATGTGAAAACTACTAAGTAACATGTACCAAGATTTCCAAGAGTCACGGAGAAATATACTGAAAGGTATATTTTCAACCGTACATCCAAGTGAATCCCCCAAGAACAGATGCCACACCAGAGATGAGTGTGTGGGGGGCGGCAGGGGTGGTGGTGGTGGTGGTGGTGGTGGTGGTGCTGTTTCTTCTATGGATTGAGAGCTTGGTCTTGCAGACACCGTGGGGGAAGGAGACGGTGGGACGGATTCAGAGAGTAGCCTGGAAACATACACGTCACCGTGTGTAAAACCAAGAGCCAGTGGGAATTCGCAGTGTGATAGTGGGACCTCCACCTAGAGCTCCGTGACAACCTGGAGGGGCAGGATGGGGAGGAGGTGGGAGGAAGGTTCAGGAGGGAGGGGAGCTATGTACACCTTGGGACGGATTCAGAGAGTAGCCTGGAAACATACACGTCACCGTGTGTAAAACCAAGAGCCAGTGGGAATTCGCAGTGTGATAGTGGGATCTCCACCTAGAGCTCCGTGACAACCTGGAGGGGCAGGATGGGGAGGAGGTGGAAGGGAGGTTCAGGAGGGAGGGGAGCTATGTACACCTGTGGCTGATTCATGCTGACGTACGGCAGAAACGCGCACAATAAGGTAAAGCAGTTACCCGACAATAAAAAATTAAAATTAAAAGAGAGATTGGGTTTTATTTGTTTTAAATAATTCGTATTTGTTGACTTTGGGTGGATTCTGAGCTCTGTCTCACCTGCCCCTCCCTCTCCCATTTCACTTCCCACTCCTTTGGTTTTAAAGAAAAATGCTGGTTCTGTTGGTAGGAAACGTGGCAGTCTCCTACCATGTAGGGGGGCAGAGGTGAGCGCCAACGAGGTTATTCATTTTCATTTGAGTGACTACCATGCCTCTTGTCTTTTTCTAAAAATACACGAATTAATTTATTTCTTTCTTCCTTCCACCCTCCTTCACTCCTTCCATTTCCAATCACAGAATGTTGGGAAGTAAAGGGGCCTCTGTATTTTTTCACTTTTTGCAGAAATGGCTCCCTTCACTTACAGTTTAATATTACACATTATTTTTACTCTAGGTAAAAAAGTAAGGCATGTATGGCTGATAGAAGAATGTTCTATCTTTAGTAACCTCTATTCTAAGAGATTGTACCATTATCTGAGTCTTTTTTTTTTTTTTTTAAACAAACAGGGATCTACCTGATAAATTCTTAGGATTATTCCAGGATAAGGGTTTGTCAGTATACATCTATGCTTCTTTTTATTGGTTAAAGAGAATTATTTGTTTTAGACTCCTTTCCATGAAGCTCAGTTAAATTTTCAAGTTTTAAATTTCTTTAATTTGTTGGCCATACCAAGCAGCAGGCGGGAATGTTAGATCCCCAAACCCCCTGCAGAGGAAGCTCAGAGTCTTAATCGTCGGACAGCCAGGGAAGCCCCAAACTTAGTTAAGCTTAATGCTGGTAGACAGAAATAATTTATTTACATTGGCTATATTCAACTCTCTTTTCCATTCTAATCAGTTTCAGGTATGTTCTTTGAAACATGAAATAAATATGTCTAATTGCCTTTGCGACATAGAGTCAGGATTCTCTTGTGAGTCACTTTAAGCCTACTTTGGAAGAAAGCGTGGTGTCGGTTGTTTGAAATAGCACTGTTCATTTGTGGCTTTTTCTGAGCCAGCTGGCACCGCCCAGTCCTGGGGGGCATCTTCTCCTCCGGTGGCAGAGGCAGCAGCCCTGGGACAGCCACGACATGCCGTCCTGGGCACTTGCACCCTTCACACGAACCAACTGGGAGACGGGACTAACCGGCGGCCGCCTGCCAGCCAGCGCGGACCATGCCTACTCTTCCGCTCCCTGGAGAAGGCGGCGGCTCAGCCATCGCGATGGAGAAGCAAGTGGAGACCCGCGCCAGTGCTCTGCCTGGAGAACCCCACGCACAGAGGCGTCTGGTGGGCGACAGTCCACGGGGCCACGAAGAGTCGGACACAACTGAGGGACAAACACACACCAACTATCCATGACGTGCCCTTTCCAAAAGGAATGGCTAGTGTTTCTCTTTTCTCTTGCTTTCCTTCTTCCTTGACTTTAAAACGTGGAATGGACTTGTGGAAACGCTCTCCATACGCTGCCTTCTTTTCTCTTGTATTTGGGACTGCTCACAGGCACTCAGCAGAAAAGCGGCCGACTTACCACACCAGACTTTTAAAAGGCTCCTTTCTGGTCTTCTATTTTGAGGACCCTCAAAGTGAAAGAATGTCAAACTTGGTATGAAATAACCACCCAGGATGGAGTTTGAGGTGTTAAGAGGAATGGTTTATAAAAAGCCTGGTTAAATATAGGAAGTACAGTTGCCTTCCAGGTAACCCGAGATCTGAACATCCAATATGGATTTAATGGTGGCAATCTATTTGGCTCATTTTCACAGATATATAATATACTGCACCTATTTTAAGATCTGGAGTTTTTCCTCCTTAGCTATTTCTCAACTTGACCAGAAAATATTTCTTCCAGCCTAACTCACATTCCATGGCGATCCATCTGTGTGCCCCTCACCTTGATGTTTTCTGTATTAAAATAAATACATTCTTAACTATTATACATACTGCTAATGTATTTTTTTAAACCCAAATGTTAAATATTTCTTTATGATTTAATATTCTACCACCAGAATCCAAAACCCAAGTTTGAGTATTTTCCAGTCTTAAAAAAAAAAAACAACTTTAAATAGGAATTTTAATGAATAGCTGCCTGTGTGGCATTTTTTACACATTTCAATCTGCTATGATTTTAACTATCTTAAAAATCCTGCTTTTTTCTTTTCCTTTCCCTGGGGCTCTGTTTCCTCATCTGTAAAATGGGGCCACTACCTGTGTTATAGGTGATTCAAAGGACTTAAAGGTAATCTATATTTGATGCCTGGCACACAAAGAGCTGCTGATGCACCTAGCATGGCTTCTGGCACCTGTTGAGCTAACCAGGCAGCCCTCGGTCATGGCGGGCCAGCCCACCCCAGCTTTGGCCCACCCATCCCACCAAACCTTCAACACACCCAAGCTGTGTGATCAGCAAGGAATCATTTTAGAAAACACTTGGCTAATTTCCTCTGACCCCACTACTACAAATAGCTGCAGGTTTTTGTCCAGGTTCAAATTTCACACGGTCCTCAGGGTAGAAAGATGAATTACTTGATTACAAGGAGAAATAGGAGCCCATGTATCAGGCAGCTTTGCAAATCAATTCGCTTCCCCCTCAAAGATGCTCCTTCCGACTTAAGATATACGGCTTTACAAGGAATTTGGCAGTATCCGTGGCTGCCGTGACAGAAGGCAAGGTGCACGCAGGTATAATATCACCGAGGAGTGGAATCTGAGCGTGCAAGAACAACTGAGGAGGGCATGCTGCGAGTCCGAGGGAACTCTTCTGCCATGGGCCCGGACAGCGCCTCACATAAGCACCTTACCTGATCTCCCTTGTCGATGCCTATCTGTGCCCAGGGATTTCACTGCGCTGCCTGTGTTTACGGGTTAGGGCATGAGGACCGATGGCGAACCAGGGCCTGGTGCTGAGAGGGGGCAAGACCCTGAGGAAACTGGTGGAAGGGTGTGTGCCAAGCGGTGAAGGTTGTAGCCCACACGGTGGGTTAAGCTTCTGTCTTATTTAGCTCTGCATCCCCAGGGCCTGACATGGAGGAACACCCAGGAAATGTTGGAGGTAGACACGGTTGAATGGCTGCTCCCAACATGTTAAGCATGTTCACCACTGGGCAGCCATCAATATTTGCATATAGTCTTCAGGGCTATTTTATAAATATTTGTGGTGAGCTTTTATTAGGGTGCAGACTAGACTGACTGACTCATTCATTCACCAAAAATGCACTGAACGACTACTCAGCTCAAGATATGGCAACTTTTACACTTTGGGAGTTCAATACAGAGGTCAAGTCAGAGCACACTAGAGAAATGTCAGATACAGGAATAGACGAATCAGATCTGGGGCAGGAATAGCTGAGGTCTGTTGGAGAAGTATACTGTGAGACAGGCAGGGAACTCTTCTGTCATCCTCTGGGGTCATCAGAGCCCACGTGCTGTGGTCCAAGCTCAACACCCTCTGGTACAGATGGACAACAAGCGTCCCAGGCCACTCTGCATCAGCCTGCCCTGCAGGAGTGTTATTTCAGCATGGACGCAATAGGTCAAGGACCAGCCCTGCCTTTGGCAAGTGGGGAAACGGAGGCCAAGAGAAAGGCTGCAACTTACCCCTGGTCATGGAGCAGATGCAGAACTAGGACTGAATGGAGGTTCCTAAAAAACTTAAAGACAGAGCTTCCATGGGACCCAGCAATCCCACTCCGGGGCATATACCCATGGAAACCATCATTCAAAAAGATGCACATACTGCAATGCTCACAGCGCACTATTGACAATAGCCAAGACACGGAGACACCTAAATGTCCACTGACAGAGGAATGGATCAAGATGACGCATACACGTATGCATGTATTCGTATGGGCATGTATGTATATACACACGCAATGGAATACTATTCAGTCATATAAAAGAACGGAATAATGCCATTCGCAGCAATATAGATGTACCTAGGGATTATCATACTAAGTAAGTCAGACGGAGAAGGACAAATACCATATGATGTTACTGATAAATGGAATCTAAAAGACAACATGAACATATCTATGAAAGAGAAACAGACTCACAGATGTAGGGAACAGATTTATGGTTGCCAGGGGTTGGGGAGAAGAACTGTGAGTCTGGGGTTAGCAAACTAGTATATGTAAAAGAGAGAAATTACTACTGCAGAGCACAGGGAATTCTCGGCAATACTCTGTGATATAGTGGAAAAGAATATGAAAAAGTATATATAGCTGAGCCGCTTGGACATCCAGAAGAAATTAACACAGCGCTGTAAATCAACTAAACGTCAGTAACAAATTTTTACAAAAGAACCAGGGCTGAGCCCTGGGATGCTGGCCATCCATCCTCTACCGCCCTGGGCCCATACACTGTGCAAGCTCACGGGCAGACTCTCCGGGGCAGGAGAGACAGACGGTCAAGGAGGGGGCGCACCACGGGCTGGCCTTCTGGAATCTCGTGGCTTTCTCAGAGGCAGCCCCGCTCTGCCCCGCTGGGAGGGGAGACGCATCTGGGGCCTGCCTGGTGGTCTCCTCCGCAGCCTGGGTGCAGGGTTCAGCCTCATGGAGGGCTCAGGTCCGGGCTGGGAGGAGCAGCGAGCCCTTGCTTTCCTCAGCAGGGCTTGGGAACCTGCACGTTCCTCACTGCCGTCAAACACGACGCGCTTTCCCGAACTGGACGAGTGGAATCGAAGTCTCCTGTTGTGTTTTATCCAGCCCCCACCACCCACCCTCAGCTCTGGTCTTAGAACTATGTGAGGAGCTAAAAAAACAAAAGAAGAAGAAGAAGGAGGAGGAGAAGTATATGAGGAGGGTGTTACAGTTGGGGTGGGTATCGATGAAAATTTATGTGCTGAAAAACAGCTGTGAAATGTTTAATGTTTCAATGAACGTTTTATGTTTATAATAAAAAAGAAAAAAATCCTCCAGCCAAGAAGGCCCTTAAAATGTTTCATTTCTAAGTAGATCCAAGAAAAAGAGGCAAAGGGAGATTTCCACCAAACCTTCTCTGGGGAGGGACCCCCCCGGCAAAAAGGAACATGAAAATGAGGCGTGCCCGTATCATGCATTCCCACATCTGGCTCGGTTGCAAGTGAGCAGAGAGGAAAGGCCAGGACACCCAGGCATGAAAAACACGCTCGTTTTTCTCAAAGCCAAGTACCCGTGGAGTGAAGCCTTGGAGATTCAGGCTCTGCAAGTGGGTGGTGGAGGGACTTGGGGGCGGGGGGAAATGCTCAGTTCAGCCAAAGCTGGCTAAGAAATTTGACTGTAATCCATCAATCCCCCGACAGGACATGACCGAGTACCATTAGGGTGGGTTCTTCCAGGAAGAGCCCAGCTGAGAGGACCCTGGCTTTGATGGAGAGACACAGGTTCAAGTCCAAACGCTGCTCTGAATCAGCTTGGTCTCCTTAGGTGAGCTCTTCAGCCCCTTGAGACCCTGGTTTCCTGATCGACAGAGTGGCAACAAGCATCACGGGTGCTGGGGGTTGAGTGGTATGTGCTGCAAGCAGGCAGGTGTTGGGGACACCAGCATGGGGAGGGAATTGGACAGCGGCAGGCTGTGAGCACTGGGGCGGGGGTGGGTAAGAATTAAGTCTGGACGTGGCGGGAAACTGCGGGCTGTTAAGGCTTTGAGAAAAATGTGAGTTTTGTTCTTCCTTGCTTAACTGATGATTTTGGTCAAATGGGCTTTTCAAGAAGCCCGCTTCACTTTTTAGCTCCTTAGGAATTCCTGTTTCCACTTTGTCTTTGGGTACTAGACGCAGGCTGGAGCCCATGGCCACTCTCCAAGCTGGCCCCTTCTTGCCTCCTCTGCACGCAACGCTCGGGCAGCCGCTCCAACACATCAATAAAATCTCCCAATCCTGCGCAGCACCTCGGACACACCCTGCAGCGCTGAGACTGAGTTTTGTTGTTGTTGTTCCATCTCTAAGTTGTGTCCACCTCTCCTCGGCCCTGTGGACTGCAGCACGCCTGGGTCCTCTGTGCTCCACTGTCTCATGGTGTTTGCTCCAACTCACGTCCACGGAGTCGGTGATGCTATCTAACCATTTAAAGCCGTGAGCTTTAGAATTCCTATTTCCTTCCACTTGTTATGCCCTTGCCCACACCACTTCTTCGTTTAGCAAACTCCTACTCAGACCTCAAAGCCCAGCTGAAGCACCACCTTCTCCTCGGTGTCACATGCCCCTGGCACAGGGCTCTGAAAGCGCACACAGCTCTTCCAGGCCCTGATGCCCATCACGTTGCCTCAGAAACACTGGGTGCTCTTCCGATTTCTCTTCTAAACAATGCTTCTTGAGGGTAGTGGAGACGTAAACACCTTGGTACCCCTGGTGTGTAGGGCCAGGTGTGACGTGGAGTAGATTCCCCCAGAAGAGCTTGCTGGTGAATGGAGAAATGGACGGTGGAAAACACCACTTCCTTTCTGTCATGACAGGAAATGGGACTTCTGGCCTCCTTCTCAACTTGCCACCTTGCCCTCAGAGAGAGGAGGCACCTGTGCCATCCTCGGCAGGAAGCGTGGCTCTCCTCTGCCAGACTGCACCTTGCCCTGGGAACAGAAAAGAATTAGGGGCTGACTTGCCATGTAGCTTAGCAAAGAAGTTGCTGAGACCACTGTGGTACTGAGACAGAAAGATGCTCAAGGGCCTCCTCCAGGGAGGAAGGCGGGTGCTCCAGGGAGGAAGGTGGATGTTCCAGGGAGGAAAGATGCTCCCTTTGGGGGCTGGATCAGTGCACTTCCTGCTCAAGCACAGCTGTGGGCAGTACGTTGGGGGTGGCGATCATGCTCGAGAGACACTAGTGAGGTCCCTTCCATCCTCCCAGAGGCCAGGACCCTCTCTGGACGCCCAAGAAGTGGCCAGTGCCCAACTGGATGCTGCTGCCCAGCTCTTACCAGAAACCACGACAGTCACATCAACGGGTACTGACTGGACAATTTCCAATGAATCCCGCAGAGTTTCGCAAGAACGCCAGCTACCGAAGAGGTGAAGGGTGGAAACTCACACAACCAACCAAAGTGAAAACAAAACTGCGTCCCCCAACCCCATGTGAACCGAAACCACAGCACAGGGCGCTCTGCCTGTGCAGACACAAACAGCCTAACCCCGCGTGAGTCACTGCTGCAGCCAGAATGCCGCGAGTGGGGGAGAGCCCGGGGTGAGGGAGCTCTGCCCAGCGTGCGGGGGGCCCCTGTGCCCCCAACCCCCTGCAGGCCCATCTCCACTGGAGCGGCAGGGCAGTGGACACTCGTGGGGTGCCTGCCACACTCCGTAAGCTCTGGCCGGCACTGGGGACACAAACATGGACGGGTTTTTACAAGCACCCTGTCGTCTAGAGACAAACCATTAGCCCTGTATCCACATGAGGGCACAGAGCCCAGGGTGTTTAAACAACTGGACCAGCCAGAGCTGGAATCTGCATCCTTCCCTCCACCAGGCTTCACCTGAGGTCACGCCGGAAACCTCGATCGGTCATACGGGTGGGAGTTTTTCCTCTCAGTGGTCTCCAGACTGCTTTGATCATGCACCACTAGCAGTAAAATTAAATTCTGGACATACCCCCGAGAACTGTACATTTATATATGGGATAAGATTAAAACATGTAAACAGAAGCTGCAGTGTTTTCCTCCCATAGCTTACTGTGGGGGCTATAGGGCACCCAGACTGAAAAACACAGGCTGGGGACTTCCCTGGTGGCCCGGTGGTTAGGACTCTGCTTTTCTACTGCTTGGGGTGTGAGTTTGATTTCTGGTTGGGGAACTAAGATCCCTGCATTCCACATGATCAAAAAGAAAAGAAAAACAAAACAACAGGTTGCCCAGTTAAATGTGAGATACAGTTTCAATTAAAAAAAATAATAATTCATTGTTTCTCTGAGATTCAGGTTTAGATGGGCATCCTGTATTTTTATTTGCTAAATACAATTCCCAAACAAAGGGTGTGACTGTGTTTCAATAAAACTTTATTTATAAGAGCCAGACTTGGTTGTGGCCTGCAGTTGGCTGACCTCCGCTCTAGCACATCATCATGGGTGCACGCCCTTTAGGTGAACCCTGGCCTGTGAAAGAGAAGAACCTGTTTCACCCAATTCTCCAACAACACGGCTTAGAAGACAGCAAGCCCTTGCCCTGCTTTCTCTGGGGGCTGGGGGTGGGGGCTGGTGAGCTGGCAGAGGATGGGACTGACAACCCCTATGTAAAGAGTGGAAGTAAAGGCAGAAAAACAGGAGCATATCTGAACCGTATTCATGTGCGTGTACGTGCACACGTACGCGCACACACACACACGCGTGCACACACACGCACTGAGAAACTGCTGCAACCACGATACCACCGCGGGTGGACCTGCACTCAGTGCGTCAATTAAATGCTTCCCCTGCCCCAATTACTAGTGATTCAGTGGGCCAACTGGCAGCCATAAGGACACATTAACCTTTTTGACAAATCAATTCCAAGTCCCCTTCCAGCACTAAGAGGCTGTAACTGGCACCCCACACCCGGGAGGAGGGGGTGCCCTCTGCTACACTTAGCATCCTCTGCACCTGGGTGTCTGAATGCCCGCTCCTCCACAGTGACCTTCTGATCACTGGAGAGCCTGGAAACTGACATCTTAAGGCCATTCCCCCCACCCAGCCAGCCCTATAGCGGTCGTGGGGGACAGAGGTCCAAGCTCACAGCTATTGCCAACCAGCCCTGCCAGGACTGTCTTCCAAAGTTACGTCGGCATTTGCTCTGTGCCTATGCGCTGTGGGGCTTCGCCTTCTGGAGCCCCTGGACGGCGATCTCACACAGAAACGCAAGAGGCGTGGCCAACGGGTTGAGTCAGATCGGCACTGAGGACGTGCCCCGAGACCCAGCCCTTCCTGAGCTCTTCTTTCAACTTCAGGCTGGGGCAGCTGGGGCTTCTTTCTAAGAAATGGGGTTCTCAGAAGACAAAACTGTTTTCCGGCTCAGAAGCACTGGGTGGAACAGAGGGCTGAGGCGGCCGCTGGCTGTGCCTGGGGGCGGTGGGACAGGGGCTGGGGGCGCAGGGGCCCCGGACGGAGTCACTTAGGTAGCAGGAGCTGGTGACAAGGGGGTGGACCGTAGCACGTGGCTTCTGAAGCAGGGTTTCCTTTGGGGAAATAATTTAGAGGGAGTGAGTTGTCTACCTTTATGGAGGAATGTGTGTGTGCACACACGCGCGTGTGTGTGTGTAATAAGAAATGAACAGGTTTCTTCTTCTGTCTGACCCCAAACAGTCAACAGGCTGTTTGTTGTTGTTTAGTTGCTAAGCCACGTCTGACTCCTTGAGACCCATGAACTGTAGCCCGTCAGGCTCCTTTGTCCATGGGTTTCTCCAGGCAAGGATACTGGAGTGAGTTTCCACGTCCTCCTCCAGGGGCTCATCCCAACCCAGGGACTGAAGCCACGTCTCCTGCATTGGCAGGTGGATTCTTTACCACTGAGCCACCTGGGAAGCCCCAATTATTCAGTAACATATCCGGTTGCTTAGAGTGTAATGAGGGGTCTCTGCACACCCATCCCAGCTCAGTCCTCTGTTGGACAGGCCTAGTTTCATCCACCCAGAACACTCTCCCAGGGCTGCGGGGAATGCTAGAACTTCCGGGGACAGGTAGCCTACTTTCTGAAAGCACACAGCACCCAGCAGGTTCCTCAGTAATCACTGCCTAAGCCAAGGTCCTAATGGTCTCAGTGTGGAGGGGAGAGTCTGTGCACAAACCATCCTCCTGCAAACCATTGCAAGAAGGGTCCTTGGGATCATGCATTCATTCAGCAAACACCTCTGGAGTCAGGTACTTGAGCATCTGGAAGAAAACGCATGGCCTCAGCTTTGGGGAGGTCACAGCATGGCTGGGACACACCCGAGGTTACGGAGGTTCCTGTTGACGAGCCTCAAGCTTCCGAGACTTCTCGGCCAAGGAACAGAATGCTGGACCCTGTGCTTTACTCCAGCGATGGAGAAAGCAGTGTCAACCAGGAAGCCAGAGCTTCTGGCCATTGAACTTGGCCCATCCCGCTACACCTTCCTAGGGCTAGGATGAAACTGGCAACACAGGATGTGGCCTTGTGGGGGTTTCCATGATAAGGGCGAAGAAACAGCACTGTCCCGTGGGCATAAAAGCACGAAGACGGGATGCTGTTTAGGGGAACGTTTCTGTCCATCTCTGCCCACAGATCCTCGCTCGGGGCCAGGTCAGTGTGGCTCCATGGTTAGGCGCCTGGGTGCCAGGACCAGACAGCCCTGGTCAGAGCCCAGCTGTGCCTTCTGTCCACACTCACATCTGTCATCAGGCAGAGTCCCGTCTGCTCCCCACCTGGCCATTTCAGGGGCAGCAGCAAGCGACACGACACGCGGCTTCTCGAACCAGACAGTGAGTGTTAAGGAACGAGGCAAACGAGCCGCTGTTTTGTGCAGACATGCACGCATCTAATAAAATTGATAGAAACACAGATAGATTCATATTTTAATATACCAAGAGTCCCAGAGCAGTGCAAGTCCGATTATTTAAAATGCCCATTTTCTTCAGGGCCTCTTCAGGGATACACGGAGCCACATTTTCACTCATCAACCCCAGAGTCTTACAGAGAGAATCTTCAGAAGACAAATCACACATAAACACCGATTTTATGTCTAACTATTGTAACAACAAAAAAAAGCATCACCCAGTGGCAAGGCACACTCGGTACATAATATGAGGAAGGGGGAAAACCATCTACTCAACTCCACCAGCTCCTGAAATCTTCAAAAGACCACAGCTTCCTCTCTGTGACAACCTGCTGGACACGCGTGTGGGCTTTCGAACGTGACTTCTACCTAATAGAACTCTTTTTCAGAAAGATGCTGTCAGAACCTCGAACTTTCTGGCAGACAGCGGTTGCCCCTTAGGAGCCCACTGGGAGCTGCTGAAAGCCACCCAGCCCAGCCGGGCTCTGACGGCAAGGCCCCTGTTACCTCGGAATCCACAGAATCCCTGGAGCACCTCATCCGTGGGACGGAGAATATGGATTGAGAGCCAGAAACACGGATGACGGGACACGGCCCCCGGGCAGCTCGTGGTCTGGGAGGCCAGGAGAGGGGAAAGGGCGGCTTGGAGAGAGGCTGTCCAGGGTGCGATCTGCGCCTGCAGGCGTTGCCTCTGCTCTCAGGGACAGAGCGGGCCTGCGTCTGCAGACACCGAAAGGCGATGCGCGAGGAGGGCGCCAGCGCCCGCAGGCCCGGGCATCCAACCGGAACGCGCACAGGCCACGTCTGAGTGGCTCCCTCCCTGAGGCGAAGCACCTCCAAGCAGAACCTTGCGTCCGTGTTCATCAGGCTTCTCCAGAGAGACAGAATCAACAGGGTATACATAAACACTGACTCATTAATGTATTAACCACTGATGAGGAGTTGGCTTATGAGACTATGGAAGCTGAGAAGTCCCAGGATCTTCCATGGGCAAGATGGAGGCTCGGGAAGCCTGGTGTAGGTTCCAGTCTGAAAGCTGCTGGGTTTGATCAGGAAGGGCTGAGGTTTCGGTGTGAGTCGAGAGGCAGGAAAATGACCAAACCACTAAGGTGGGAATACGCCCCTTCAGCCACGAGAGGGTCAGCCTTTTGTGCTGTTCAGACCTTCAGCAGATCTTATGAGGCCCACCCACATTAGAGAAGATGATCGGATTTATTCAGTCTACAGATTCAGATGTCAGTCTCATCCAAAACCCCTTTGCAATACTACCCAGTACTCTGCTTGACCAAGTGTCCGTATGCACCCGTATCGGGCTCAGTCGAGCCGATATGTAAAATTCATCCTCACAGCCCGATCACATATAAGCCAGCTCTGTCCTCCAGCTTGGCTACATTAAGGGCCTGACTTATTTCCCAAGTCTGTAAGGAGACAGCTCCAGTCACTAGAAATGGCAGCCATCAGCTCTTTAAGAATCCAACAGACAAGCAGGTTCATGAACACAACAAACATTTATGAAGTTCTGATTAGGACGATTATGGAAAGGTGCTCTGGGCAAATGTGACATGTAAATATCACAGGTAAATTCAAGACTTCTGAGGCTATACTCCTGAGACATACATGAAGGGGAAAAAAAATCTCTTTTCAATTCTCTTATAATCCTGTACTTACTAGAAAAAACAACAAATCTTGTGCCGAGGTTTCTTTCTGCGCAACACCCAACACTTCAATTTCAGAGTCACCAGCAGGCGTAGGTTATCCAACTAGAATTTAAAACCACTGTTTGGGGCTCAGTAACCTCTAATGAATATCTTATAGTTACAACAAATGACACTGGCCTTCCATTTCTATTAGGCATATAAAACTTTCCACATAAATAGCTGTAACTGGTAATCTAAGTATATACAAAGGGAGATTAAAAACAATATATGAAAGAAGCAAACAGGACAGAAGGTGCACATGGAGTGTAAAGACGAAGCTTGGGAAACACTGCTTCACATTATTAAAATGTGAAAAACCACAAAAAAGAGGGGTGGTGGTAAAGGAATGGGTTTTGAAAAAGTCTAGCGAGAAAAGATGAGAAAATGAACAGCCATCCACTCAGTGTCAGCAATGACACAGAATGAACGCCGCTTCTCTATTCTTGTGAACACACCATGCTCATTCTCAGGAAAAGAGGAAGTCAGAGCTGTCGGAGATAATTCCCAAGCCCTTCCTAAGAACCACAGAGACAATTGCTCCCACCTGCCTTCAACCCTGGAGAAGGCAATGGCACCCCACTCCAGTACTCTTGCCTGGAAAATCCCATGGACTGGGGAGCCTGGTAGGCCGCAGTCCATGGGGTCGCTAGAGTTGGACACGACTGAGCGACTTCACTTTCACTTTTCACTTTCATGCATTGGAGAAGGAAATGGCAACCCACTCCAGTGTTCTTGCCTGGAGAATCCCAGGGACGGGGGAGCCTGGTGGGCTGCCGTCTCTGGGGTCGCACAGAGTCAGACACGACTGAAGCGACTTAGCAGCAGCAGCAGCAGCCTTCGACCCAAACCCACTGGAACACAGGCCAGATCAGGAATAATTCAACAAACTTCCATGGATTGCCTTGCATTTTATTTAACTTCAGAATCTGAGTCAAATCTCCTTCCTCTCAGATATGCCCACATGTGGTTAATGAAGTGTCAGGGCTTAATTTCTGATAAATATTTGCTAAAATATGGATTAGAACACGCTCCAGGTCTTCTACTTGCGCATTAAGTCATCCCAGAACTCAGAGGTGTGAAGCCACCACTTCTGTTCATGAATCCCACGAGTCAGGAATCTGCAGAGGGTGCTGGGGGCGCGTGGGCCTCTCTGTGTCACAATGTTGGGAGGCTGGCCTCCCCTGCAGGCTCAGACGTTCACTCCGGGTCTGATGGTTGCTGCAGCCTCAGTTTCTGTCTGCGTGGGCATCTCCCTGGCGTGTCCACACGTGAGCTCGATTGAGCTTCCTCACAGCATGGTGGCCAAGCTCCGATGGCAAGTATCCCATGAGTGAGACAGAACCAGGTCAAAGCTGTTATCACCTTCGATGACCTGAACTCAGAAGTCCTACAGTGCCCCTTGGTACCACATTCCAATTAGTTAGAAGGGAATCAGTAAGGGTGGCCTCATGCACAGATTTCAAAATAATTGCCCCATGTCTATCACCTCCCGTGGCTACTGAGTTCTCGGGATTCTTGTATTCCTTGTGGTTCCCTGATGGAACAGACTCCCTACACCCCTCATGATAAGCTGGGAGAGGTTATTCATGGGTTTCTTTTTCCCCTCAAAGATTTATTTCTCCTGGACTTGTGTGAGTCCTAAGCCATATCTCAGTTATGGAGCTGGTGTTCCTAACACGGCCCAGGTCATGGGTTACAAGGAAATGTTGGAAAGAAGAGAAGGAAGGAGGAAGAGAGGCATCAGGAGGTGAGGGAGGGTGGAAGATGAGACGGAGGGAAGGAGAGAGAGAAGACTGGACCTGAGGTCCTAGGCTCATCAGTGAGATTATCCTGATGTATATATGTGTGTGTATATGTATTACATACACGTATGCACATACATGTATATACATACACTGTCCAGTAAGCAGTTTGGCAAGATGTAACCAGAGCCTTAAAAGCAAAACAGCTTTATATTCTTGAGCCAAGTAGTTCCATTCCAACAATGCTAAGAATTCTTCAACAACTTGTGGTAAGGAGCAAAAACAAAACAAAAAACAACAAAAACAAGCAACAACAGCGACATGATTGGCTCTGGGTCAGGCGCGGCTGTGCGCCTGCTCACATTCACAGTCTGATGTCTCGGGAGCTTGGGCTGGCAGTGGTTCTACTATCTGGGAAGAGGCGTTTGCACGGCAGGTTCGAGAAGCAAAACTGTGGGTTCTGATCCTATCCCGACCGTCAGCAGCTGAGTGACTGAGCAAAGCCTCTGCCCTTGGTGTGGGGTTCCCACGGCTGCTGTAACAAATGACCACACACCGGGTGGTTTAAAACAACAGAAATGTATTCTCTCACAGTTCGGGAAGCCAGAAGTCCAAACTCAAGGTGCTGGCAAGGCCAAGCTCCCTCCAAAGGTTCTAAGGGAGGATCTTCCTTGGCAGCATTGAAAACCTTGCTAAAAACCACCACCAAAGATGCCAACCAGAGACTCAAGCCCGGATACAACAGGATCACAACCTAATCTTTGGGCTACCTGGCCATCTCTTTGCAGAGGCCTTCCCTAAACACCAAGCCACCTCATTAACTCATCAGGTTGCTTGTTCCTTCATGTTTTCATCCGTCAGACCTGGAGGAATTCGAGGACCGTGTGAAGTATCGGGACTTGGATTTGTGTGTGGTGGTGCTTTGTGGAAGGGGATGGTGCGTAGTACGGGTTGGACTGCGTCCCTCCAAAATATGTGATGAAATCCTGGACCCAAGACCTTGTGAATGTGACCTTCTTTGAAAGTAGGGTCTTTGGAGATGATCAAGAGGAGAATGAGCCCTGATTCAATCACTGGTGACTGTCCTTATGAGAAGAGAAGAGACAGACACTCAAGAGAAGGGCATGTGAAGATGGAGGCAGAGGCTGGCATGATGCATCCGCAAGTCAAAGGGCACCAAGGGCTGCCAGCAATGCCTGAAGCAATGCCTTTCCTACAGGAGAGGCATGGAGCAGATCCTCCCTGAGTCTTCTGAGGAATCACGGCCCCGATGACACCCTGATCTGGGGCTTCTAGTCTCCAGGCCTTAGAGAGAATGCTCGTCCATTACTGTAAGCTGCCCCATTTGTGGGTCCTTTGTTACAACAGCCCAGAGAAACCAAGATAGCAGCCATAAAACACTCACTAGACATCGGGGATTCTTTACAAGGTGCTCAGCCGCAGGAAATGCAAAGAGAAACAAATAAAACTCACTGCTACCCTTGAGAAACTCTTAAGGGAAAGACATGGGGATGAGATATGCCTGGAAGACTCCACATACACATAAAACCTCATCCAATCATGCTCACTGCTCCCCAGAAAGTGTCTCCTGGAGGGCAGAAAAAGTGGTCACGCGATATTTATGCAGAGCTTATGGAAAGCGGTTTTCAAACTCAAGGGCAAAGAGATGATTTTGATGTAAGCCAAGAGGGAAGGACACGGCAATGTTTTCCTCGCTCCTTGTCGTTTCACCAGGGGACTTCACGTGTGTGGGTCTGCTCCTCCAAATTCCCCAGACCAAGGGGCTCTAACCTGACCGAACAAACAAAGTAGGACATGCCAGTAACTCTAGTAGTTTGTTATAAGGATGAGTCTCGTAGTACGTACAATGTGCTTTAAAAAAAAAAAAAAAAACAAACTACGTGCCATAATTTATTCTAGAAAAAGGAGAGGTATGAATAAATGACAGGATGGTTATTCTCACGAGTTGCTGCTAAAAGTTATGTCGATGGAAACTCTCATGTTGATAGAATACAGTGACAAATCTAAGTTGCAAGTTATTGTCAAGATAATACAGTCCACCTACTTTATTTTATCACCGGGGGCTTTGTTCACTGCTGGTACCCAGAGCCCCTAGAAGCATGTCCCAACTGTGACGGGCACTCCCAAAAGATTTAATTATAGATTATGAATGAAGGGCTGAGATCCAGAACAGGGGGATGAGGCAAAGGCTGCTTAGATCTTCACTAAACCGGCTTCATCCTTCTTCTGGGATGCCCTTACTTCTTGCCAGAGGGTGAGCGTGGATGTGAGGAATGCTGCTTCCAGGCTTAGCCCAGAAACGTCTCTTGTGGTTGATGCTTCGTCTCCCTGCTCTGCTGCCGGGCCTGGAGGAGAGGCACCATGGAAACCCTCCGAGGATGGAAGGTGAGGCCCCTGGATGGATAAAGCCTAGGTCCCCAAAGGACTCACAGCAGACCGTGACCAGAATTAAAAGTTCAGTCATGGAAATTTGAGGGTTATCTGTTAAACGAACGAGCTCAGTCTGATGCCAAGGAGTAAAGGTCTATTTTTGACCTTGGCAGAGACGGGAAAGCATAAGCAAACTGCCAGGAGCGACCCCAGAGGGGGATTTATTATGGAAAATACTTTTTCCATTGGACACGCAAGTTAAGGATACTGTAGAAGGGGTAACAGGCTATAGGAAGCTTATGACCCTTGTCTACTGCAAGACACAAACCATGTGGTACCCAAATCAAGAAGCACAGTATAGGGATATGTGAGGCTATGAGAGTTACACAGATACATATCTACACGTCATCACTGATGAAGCCCCTTCAACACATGGGCTGGTAAGAAGCAGGAGCTGGCAGCAGAAAGTCCAAACCTGACAGGGAGGCGCCGGGGCACACACTCCTCAGTGGTCCTCACGGCATCTCTGTCACTGGAAACACACCCTGGGTTTCATTCCTGGGGTGGAGCTCGGGGGATGCACTTATCTTTTGGTTGGAACCAAATTTTAAACGCAGCTTTGTGGCTCCTGATTAAACAGCTGATTATGCTTTCGGCCAGCAATTATCTACTGTGCCTTAGAGGCAGGTACTCCGATGTGGCCTGCCTAATAGACTTGGGGAATAACCTGAAATCCTGCAAGAGACAGACAAGCGGGGACTGGTGGAAATTTATAGTGTAACCCAAGCTTTCAGAATCATGAACATTGAGGGTTGTCTTTTATAGAGTCAGAGCCTCAAGTTCAATTCCAGGGTCAAGAATCTGAAACACTGGCAGGCTTCCGAGGACAAATACGGTGGTCTGAACATCTGGCTCTGTTTCTGAAAGGCTCATTGTGATAAAAGATTCTGAGATGCAGCAACTGACTCCTGAGGACTTTTCCAGAACAACAGTGTCATTAAAAAAAAAAAAGGCGGGGGGTGGTCGGGGAGGAGAAAAGGGGAAAAAGAACACAGCAAATTTTAAAACATAAAGGGAGGTGTAAGTACTTTTTTGTATTTTTGTTTGTTTTTAAAACAGATATGGCCACTGGCAAACAAAATTTCTTGGGAGAAGAAAGAAAATAATTTAGAAAGAGCTATATACCTGTCATGCTCAGGTTATGATGAAGATTCTGTCTCACAGGTGCACGTGATCTTCAAGTCGATCAGACAAATCACAGTGGGCCTGTAGTCTCACTGGTGGGGTCTAACAGGAACACATCAATTTTCAAACACTAACAATTTTAAATTAGGACAAGAAGGAAGGTTGTTACGAAGACTAAGAAGTAAGAGGGAAGCATTTTCAACTTGCAGAATAACAATACGATTAAATTGAAATCGTTGTTTTCTGAACACAGTCATTCTATAAAATGTACAGTAACGCTTTTATATGTAAATTATCTAAACCAAAAAAAAAAAAAAAAAACCCTTTCACTGTAAATTGAACTGAGACTGGCTTAGAGTAGAACACTTTGGTGAAAACGTGCTTCAAATGAATAAAACGGCACAGTGAAACAATATTTTGCAGCAGAGTACTGCAAAGTAAACTCTAGGCTCTTCTTTCCTTTTTTTGTTCTTTATTTGTTTTGTTTTTGATTGATGACTCTTAGGCTGAGAGAAACAGATAAAACTCTCACCTACGGATTCATTTTTAACTACTGCTTAAAGTTAACTTGGACTGCAAGGAGATCCAACCAGTCCATTCTGAAGGAGATCGACCCTGGGATTTCTTTGGAAGGAATGATACTAAAGCTGAAACTCCAGTACTTTGGCCACCTCATGCGAAGAGTTGACTCATTGGAAAAGACTCTGATGCTGGGAGGGATTGGGGGCAGGAGGAAAAGGGGACGACTGAGGATGAGAGGGCTGGATGGCATCACTGACTCGATGGGTGCGAGTCTGAGTGAACTCCGGGAGTTGGTGATGGACAGGGAGGCCTGGCGTGCTGCGATTCATGGGGTTGCAGAGTCGGACACGACTGAGCGACTGAACTGAATTGAACTGAAAGTTAACTGATATTTTCCATTCGGTAAATTACAAATATTACTAATACATTTCAGACGTGGTAAGTATACACAGAAATACTATGAGCCAGCCTAAGATAGGAAAAACTAACTTATCTCAATCAAGATGCTTATTTCAAAACGTGCTTTCAATGTGCCCTAGGGTTTCTTTCCTTTTTAAAAAATCATATTTAACATCTGCCCCCCCACCCCCGCCATCCATTTTCTTGATGAACACCACAGGCGTCTCCCACTGTCAGCATTTCATCACGATACTCTTCCCTNACGTGCTTTCAATGTGCCCTAGGGTTTCTTTCCTTTTTAAAAAATCATATTTAACATCTGCCCCCCCGCCCCCGCCATCCATTTTCTTGATGAACACCACAGGCGTCTCCCACTGTCAGCATTTCATCACGATACTCTTCCCTGGATGCCTGTTTTAACATCCGTAGACCTTTTCACTTCACATGCGACCATCTCCCCAACGAGGCTGCGTACTCTTTTCCGGCAAGCTTGATATATTTTTCTTCTTTCTTTAAGCTGACACCCCAACAGAAGATTCAGCAAGTGGTGGTCTCATAAGAATAAATGAGCAGAGATGGTTAAGCAGACGGGCACGGGGGAGTCTCCCCAGAATAGCCCACTGGCCACGATCGCTGGCTTTGAGTCAATGGCGAGATGCACTGACTGCTTCTGTGATGACGTCATCCACTAGACAACGGGCTGGGAGAGGAAAGCGATTACCAACCAAGCAGCGGATGTGTGCTGCGGCTTGGGTTTCAAAGCAGGTGTGTGATGGGGAGGACCACAGTCTTCAGCAACCCCCTGAGTTCTGTTGGACAGGGATTCTGCTCAGTTCATTCACACCCTCACTTCTACAGCTTTCCACAGTGCCTGGGACCCTACAGAGTTTTCTTAAATGAATGACATTTCAGTTCCATCTATTTGAAAAGAGCCCCAGATGCTATATATTATTCCGAGATCCTGGACCAATGACCCCATTGTATCCCCTTCTCCTCAGCTCTCTCCATCCCTCTATTCATTTCTCCTCTGTCTGAGTCAGCAGAACAATTCCTGGCATGTATCAGGGGCCCCATAAATAACTGTCACCTTAAATAAATACTTCCTGTTCAAAAACTTTTCTTAGATAAACAGGGAGTCTCCTAAGCTATGCATTTTCCCCATCAAGATTACGGAGAAGGATACAGAATTTATCAACGTAGTCATTCATTCATTAATGTTGCGGCAAACAGTCAAACATGAAGCTCTCTATTCAAGGGTGGATAAAGGTAGAAAATTCATGTTGTTCGGTCGCCCAGTCGTGTCCGACTCTTTGCGACCATGTGGACTGCACACACCAGCCTCCCTGTCCGTCACTATCTCCCAGAGTGTGCCCAAGTTCATGTTCATTACATCGGTGATGCTGTCTAGCCCTCTCATCCTCTGACACTCTCTTCTCCTCCTGCCCCCAATCCCCAATAGCATCAGGGACTTTTCCAGTGAAAAACTGTAAAAAAAGAAACTTCATAAAGTTATCAAGCTTGATGCCAACTCTAAAGTTAGCAAAACAGCATTACATTTATTTAATTCCAAACACTGTAAAAACCCAAGGATAGCTCCTGAGCCTGTCTCTCTCTTGCTTTTTGGAACGGCAGTAATTCTTTTATGGTGGTATCCAGTGAGAATCCCTCATGGAATTTTAACTTAACCGGGAATGCATGTGGCCTCTGTGGTACAACAGCTGTGTAACTACATAATTGTTTACAAATGTGCAAAATAAGTACCCAGACCAATAAAAAATAATAACTTGGGCATCCATAAAGAAGAGATACTATAAACACGCAATGGCCCATACTTTCTCCATAAATAACTGTTGAAGCAAAAAATACAACCACCAAAACCCCTTATTTCAAATCCCTTCCCATAAAGCAAACAGCTTTGGCAGTCTGGCAACAAATACCATTGTGCTTTCCCAAGCGAAAATGCTTTTTTATTAACATTTATCATTTAGGTGCCATTAAAGTAACGGCAGTCAGAGTGGATTCGTTTACAATAAGCCACTTGGTGTAGAGTCCACTGTGTTGTGAATGGGTTTCAAACCAGGACACAGCTTCCCATCACAAAGAGATGCAAACATAAATATGAAGAGATGGTGAGGAGGAAGGAGAGGAACTATGTGTGTGTGCTAAGTAGCTTGCCTGATTCTTTGTGACCCTATGGACCGCAGCCTGCTAGACTCCTCTGTCCATGGGAGTCTCCAGGCAAGAATACTGGAGTGGGTAACCTTTCCCTTCTCCAGGGGATCTTCCCAACCCAGGGATCGAACCCAGGTCTCCCTCATTGTAGGCAGACTCTTTACTGGCTGAGCCACCAGGGAAGCCTGAAGGAACCATCAAGCTGGAACCATCGCAAAACCATTTCCCTCGACCCCAGTCCATGGAAAAACTGTCTCCCGTGAAACCGATCTCTGGTACAAGAAGGTTGGGGACGGCTGTTTTAAATTGGTCTCTGTGTTTCCAGTCCTCACCCGTTCCCTACCCGGCAGCTGTGGCATTGGCCTGAGTCCTATCACAGCGTTTCATACGTTACATCTTGCATCAAACACACAGCATAGCGTATAAACACAGATTCCATGCGGTGCCACGCCTTTTGTGTGTTGTCAGCCGTGCATATGCTGTGCATCACACGTCACAGGTCAGACACCTCCTCTCCGTGTGCTCACACGGCCTCCCCTCCAGCGCAACAGCAGCCAGCGGCTCCGTGTGACAACGAGAGGCGTCTCGAGCCCTCACCGCGGTTTGCAAGGCTCTGTGTGGCGTGGCCCCACCTGCCTCTCAGCCTTCACCCTGACTTTCCCCCTTCACGGACTCTGTCCTAACCCCACCCGCGGGCTGACACTGTGCCAGGCTCCTCCTCACCGATCTCCAGAGGTCTTGACGACTGCCTACCCCCCCCGCCCGAAGCACTCTGCCGGAGCATCTCTGTGCAGCCGGGCCCTCGGCATCCTTCACGAGAGACGGATGCCAGAGCAGGGCGGCGCATGGGGCGGGCCGTCAGGACACGGGGCCCAGTGGGGCGAGGGAGCCAGGCATCACTTGAGCACAGCGGGGGAGGCGGCTGCCTGCTGGAAGCGGGCCCCATGGAGGAAGAGCTTCGGCTCACCCAGCCCCCGAATCATCCTTTTGTCTCCTGTTCCCTACTTCTCTTGCCATCCCACCAGACACAGCCTCACGGAGACCACACAGGGACGAGGGCACATGGGCAGGCACGCTGCCCTCCTAGCGGGAGGCAGGGCGGGGACCGCAGTCTGGGTCCTGGCCCCCCGAGGCCCAGGTCTGCCTTTCTCTCTCACCACCTCGTAGGCAGACCGTACCCGGGCATTAGTCTGGCAGGGCTCCCGTAAGAAAACACCCCACTGCGGCTGCCTTTTTCACGGTGCTGGAGGCCCCCAGCCCCAGGCCAGGCCTCTCCCCCGGGCAGGCAAGCAGCCGCCTCCTCTCCACGTCCCCACACCGTCTCCCCTCCAAGCATGCAGCCCGGGCTCCTCCATGCGCACCCGGATTTCTCTTCTCATAAGGACGCCAGTGGGTCCACCCTGACAGCGCATCTTAACTTCAGTTCAGTCGCTTAGTTGAGTCCGACTCTTTGCGACCCCATGGACTATAGCATGCCAGGCTTCCCAGTCCTTCACCATCCCCTAGAGTTTATTCAAACTTATCTCCATTGAGCTGGTGATGCCATCCAACCATCTTATCCTCTGTCATCTCCTTTAACCTAACCACGTCTTTAAATCATGTCTTCAAACACACTCATAATCTGAAGTTCTGGGGCAGGGGACATCCACGTATGAATTTAAAGGAATGCAATTCTACCCGTAATAGTGTCCAGATAATAATAGCCATACAAGGACAGAACTCTGCCAGTCTGGTTACCAGAAATTAGCTGTCCATTCCGGCTCACACGATGCCCTGTCCAGAGGCCCTGGAATCTGATACTGGCTATTTCTAACAGTCATTTCCTGGCAGTTTGTCGCTTGAGACCTCTAGCTAGTATTTCATTATGGAAGCTTCCAAGCATACCCCAAAATAGAGAAATTAGCTAAATAAATCCATAGTCGACCTTAGTTACCAACATTTATCCATCTTGATTTGTTCACCCTGTCTTCCAAGTACTTTTTCTAGGTCATTTTCCAGCAAACCCCAGACATCACATCATCTCAATTACAAACGTACCAGTCTACGTCTGTAATGCAAAACGAGTTCTGTTTAAGATAGTATCCTACTATTAACAATAGTTGCTGTATACCACCTAGTAGCTACTCCATATTCAGGTTTCCCTGATTGTCTCAGAAAAATGTCTTTGAGACTGCGTGCCTGCTCAGTTGCTAAGTCCTGTCCGACTCCTCTGCGACCCCAGGTTCCTCTCTCCATGGGATTTCCCGGGCAAGAATCCTGGAGTGGGTTACCATTTCCTCCTCCAGTCTCGGTAGCAGGTTCATTTAAAGCCAAATGAAAACAAGCTTCGTGCGTTACACCCGGTGGCCAAGACTCCCTAGTGCTTTTAATTCATGGAGCACTTTGAAGTCACCTGCACATTAGCTTTGCATTCAGAGCACCTCCTCACCTGATATGCACAAAGGGACATCCATCAGCTAGGATACAGGCACCGAGGGCTCGGTCCCCTGCAGGGCCGGGCGGGTGTTGCCTTCACCAACCCGGCACAGACCATGAAAGATTCTATGCCAGGGCTGCGGTAGGGGCAGCTGCTGGAAGAGATGCTATTTCCCTTTGGAAGGGACCTTTGCTCTGAATTTGGACTAATTTAAATGGCACGGGCACAGAGGGACTTTGTGAGATGTGTTTATGGAATAGTTGTGATCGATACCCGTGCAAGGCATGCGTTTATAAGTGGGAGTGTGTACGCAGGAGGGCTTTGAGGGGGGTTCTGGGTGCCCCCTTTTTAACACTGATCAATACATACAGTCGATCACTAACAGGGGAATTAGGGGCAAACATTTATATTCAAACTGTGTTGGGTCGCCTTATGGAAGGTTCTTTCACTCGGTCTGTTCGCTGCAAATACATTCATCAGACGATGTTATTACATAGGGAGGGGACTATAAAAACACATTTTAAGCGTTAAGGTTTATCATTCCGTCATCTGTTCACACTTTAATCACCAAGATCTTTGGGGCCAGTCTTTCAAACTATTATTCCTGAACAGCTGTATGCTCTAAAATTGATAGTCTTCTTAGATGATGGATCCACACAAAAAATTTGTTAAATATTCAGCAAAGCTCTGAACGGCTGCAGCCACCTAGTCCTAAAACTTCCCTCCAAAGCATCTACAATTGCATGATAAGAGTATCTTGTTCCTGTGTATTGAAGCAATTATTCAGTCATTGTTACTGAACAAGCCCCAGAAATGGTATGTTTCTTCAAAAGGAATAGTGATATATTTTACAATGCATATTACTCTCTATTACTTTGAACATTAAAACAATCTACAGGAGACGCTGGAGGACTCGTGGCCTACCAGTTTCTCCATCACAGAGAGGCCAGCCTGGCAAGAACAGAGCCAGACACACAGCATCGCTGGCTCATGGAGCCAGCTGGCTTTCAAGAAATTCGTTCGAAATACTCTCCTATCGTGACTTGTCCCCTTCCCTTTCTAAAATCCCTGGTGAGTGGTCATTAGGTCCTAACAGCTGGCCTGGACAAACAGGTAAGTTACTTGTGGTCCAGATGTTAGGACGTGAACAAGCAGAAAACAAGATTGTTCAGTGAGAAGAGAAATACCCACACACACTCACTCAGGTAGCAGCATACCGACCCCGAAGTTCTCGGCAGCGCTGCGCGCACAGTGCGCGGCCCGGGAGGTGCTCTGATGAGGAAGGGGCGGCAGAGAGGCACAGGACCCCCGCGGGACCGCCCCCGCCCCGGCCCGCGAGCCACGGGGCGGGAATCTGCTGGCGGCCCTTCAGCCAGGCACCAGCCAACTCTCCTCTCTGTGATCAGTGCCGAGCTTAAATGAGTTAATCTCGTTTTCCAGATTAATTGTGATTTTGTCTCCCGCAGGCTGTGATTACCGGAAAAGAGCGTGGTGTTAACAGGAGGGCTGGGACTCCTGAGGGTCACATTCCGCACACACAGAACTGGCCAGCTCTCACCCTCACCTCCATCCCGCCAGCCCCGTTCTATCCTCAATGGAGGGAGAAGAAGGCCAGGAATCATAGGGAAGCGTGAAATGGCACGCAGGGCGATAAACCTTTCGGATGAATTATGTCACCTCGGAAGAGGTCAGAGGCCCAATCTATCTTCGTGTTTGAGAAACACAGTTTATGGTCCTGACAAAATTTAAAATACATATTGAGCAAAACAGACATGTAAATGGAACTGAGTTTTCAACTCTCTCCACTCCTCCCAGCCCCGACTTATTTTCTGAACTGTTTCTGAAACATCAGTCAGCAAACAGGTATGTGCAGAGGACCTGTTAGGTGGGAAGCATTTCGCTGGGTGCAGTGAAGAGACAAATTCTTCAAGCCAACCCCTGGGTTCTCCCTACAAGGGGCTTTATACCTCTGGGTGACTGTGAACATCATTTTTCTTTTAAAATTAAAAAAAAAAATTTTTTTTTGAGTGTTGATTATTAGCTTAAATCCTGTCCTACTCTTTTAAGACCCCGTGGACTGTAGCTGATCAGACTCCTCTATTCTTGGGATTTCCCTGGCAAGAATACTGGAGTGGGATGCGAAGTGTGGATGCCTATAAGAAACGCCCTTGGAGGCACAGATGCTGATCCTAATCCTAGTTTTCACCTTCATTAATTAAGAGATGTTGACCAAGCTGTGTACCCTGAGTCCCAGTTTTTTCACCTGAAAAGGGAGACCCAACTTTCAAGGTGTGTGAAGATGCAACACAGGAAGTGAAGCTTTTAGGAGGTGACACTTGCTTGATAAGGAGCTACTCTGAAAACAACTGATTTCCCAGGGCAGCTACTGAATCACAGAATGACATCCAGACCATGTGGCAGAGCGGGGCAGAAACAAGATGCTGTGAGCAGGTGCCAGATCGAGTAAACAAAAATGCAGATTCTGGTTAGATTCTAATTTCAGGTAAGCAGCAAATGATTTCCTAGTCTAAGTATATTCCACATAATTCCCTTCAAGTATAAATATATCTCAAACACTGCATGGGCTACATTTATACAAAGAAATTGTTGTTGTTGAGTCGCTCAGTCATGTCCAGCTCTTTTGCAACCCCAGGGACTGCAGACTGCCATCCATGGGGATTTTCCAGGCAAGGATACTGGAGTGGGTTGCCATTTCCTTCTCCAGAGGATCTTTCTGACCCAGGGGTCGAACCCAGGTCTCCTGCATTGTGGGTAGACTCTTTACCACTGAGCTACCAGGGAAGCCCCTCACAGACACACAACTCAGATTGCATTGGTTGTCTTATATTTTATGTGGGCATGCCAGGATGCTAGATATAGGATTTGAGTCTTAACAGCAACAAAACTTGGGGATGGATAGCATACTTCGTGAGGTGCAGTCTCCTCAGCTATGGGATGAGGTTAACTGTAAAAAAATAACCCCTGCCCCATTCACATGGCTGTGGGGAGAGTCTATTATGCATGTAAGCATGTTCTGTGGACTGTGCATCCTCATCCATTCCTTCTCTCTTGCTTGCTTTCTGGCTTGTCTACTCATTGCTTTAGAATAGAAACTCATCTTAATGCTCAGAGAAGCTGTTCATCTTCCAGAGTCCCCCCAATCCCCGTCTAAGGCTCTCTGGCGGCTGAGGGCCATTGCCTCTGTTACCAGAAACACTTCCTCCCCTGCCCCAGGCACACCTCTGCAGCACCCAGCAGGACTGTGCCTCTGGGAAAGCCCTATCTGCTCTCAACAGCATGTGTCAGAGGAGAGCATTCTCCCCAAGGGTGGTGTCTGACCCTCAGAGTCTGCAGTGAGGCTTCTCAATGGGAGGTGCCCCAGATTCCCCCAGAGGAGCTGCAGAGAAGGAACTGTGTCTATTCCTGATTATTCTTTCCTATTCCCAGGGGCTCAGACAGTAAAGCCTCCCCCTGCAGATGCAGGAGACTTGGGTTTGATCCCTGGGTCAGGAAGATCCCCTGGAGAAGGGAATGGCTACCCACTTTGTCCGGGAGAATTCCATGGACAGGGGAGCCTGGTGGGCTACAATCCATAGGGTTGCAAAGAGTCAAACATGACTGAGCAACTCACACTTGCACTTTTCATTCTTTTTGAGTCGGCGATTGTAATGCGGAGAGGCTAGATCCTTCAGGTTGCAAAATTTCCACCTGTTCTGAACATTGCACTTGGACCATTTTGGTGTAAATCCTGGCTTGTCCACTCCCTAGATACAGGCCACTAGCTTAATCCCCTGAACTCCATTTTATACAAGAGTACTAAGAAGACCTACCAGACAGAGTCACTGGGAATATTACGTAAGATTTTTGAGCAACTCATTCCCATAAGTCACTGGGAATTAGTACATAATACAGAATTACCTCACCACCCTCTTCCTTAGCACATGCTTAGCATGAAAAGAATATTAATTTTAAGTGTAGGCAAACACACTAACCAATGAAATCCTAAATTACTCTAGGTGATTACTTAACTTCAAATGGCACTATTTTAGAACATATTTCTCAGCCAACAGCTAAAATGCGCCAACTAAAGAACAGAGGGGAGGGGGTCTTTTATGCTTGAAAAGTTGAATCACCATTGATTTCGAGCACTCCTGGCCCTCATTTCCCTGTCCACTTCTGACGTGGCAGAGAGAGCTCTGATTCAGACTCTCCCAGACTCTGCAAAAGTCCCAGCAGGCTCTGAGAAAGAAGCTGCAACACGGAGCCCGTGAAGGTGTCCAGCGGCCCGTGCTTCTGTGATGCTACCGGTGGCGAGGCAGGGGCATGCGTGCGTTGCTGATCTTTCATACAGTGTGTGGTGTTTTTCTTTTTTTCAAACATTTGCAGGTTCTGCCAAATGTCGGGGGAAAATAAGAAATTTCTGCAGGCGGGTGAGTCTAAGGTAACTTTTTTAGGATATCTGAGAACAGTTTTTGCCCTTAAAGTCCCGTACTCTGAATGGGAGTGAAGGGTGGAATGGGGGTGAGAGGAGAAAAGCAAGTGAATCCAGTTTTAGAAAAACCCTGCCATCTGTGACTGCACAGTAGAAGGTAAGCTTCTCGAGGAGGCAAATCTATCTAACTCAATTCTACATCTGTAGCACTAAACCGAGAAATAACCACACTAAATAAGCGCTGTTTAGAGACTACACAGATGAACGCCCATGCCTAGCAAGTCAGATTCTTTAATCAAGGCACACGACCGCCACCTGGTGGCCAAGTACCGGAATTGCAGGAATAAGGGTTTGGTTTTTTTTCTTATATTTAATTAGTGTGCACAAAAGTAGCCTACTCTGATGGTGTATGTGGCATTCCAGAGTCACCAAACACAAAGAACCAGCGCAAATAAAAAGGCAAATAACTATTAAACTCTTTTGTTTAGATAATCCCAAACAACATCAGATATTCCCAGTTGTTTCCTGTTATTTTAAATATTTGTTTCATGAAATCCTCCTTCCTGATTTTTTTAGGCTAAGAGCTGAGCCAAAGCTGGGCTCCCGGATTAGCTTAGTGAGAGTGTAAGGGGGAGGGGGTGCTTGACTGACAAGTGACACGCTGATGACAGAACAAAGCCAGAGCCTCCACTCAGCACACGGCTCATTTTTACGGCCACGTTTGCCTGTCCTTGTTCTTGTCTTCTCTCTAAAGGGGACCCTTTGACTCTTTCCGCTGTGTTTTGTTTTGCGTTTCACATGGGCCACATTGTCAGCTAGTCCCAGAGGCTACAATAGATATAAAGTACTGTGCAGGACAACGCTTGATAGATGTAAACAATAGGCAGACAGAAAACCCTCTCAGACGAAAAAATCCACATACATGTTTAGTGGCCATCAGACTGAATGCAAATGGCGTTGGAAAATATAAGAGGCTGGCTTTTTAATATCAAAGGAAATCACAGCCTCTTCTCTTACACTGAAAACACCGCTGTGCTAAAAAGGAGTAAGTAAGCAACTGAACCAGGCAGCTGGTCTTCAGGCACACAAAAGTCACTGCCCACGCCCTGGCCTTAGATGCGATGTTGTCCTTCTAGAAATGTTAAGTGAGGGGGGAGCTCAGGTGAGCAAATTGGGAATGCTGCTAGTTTTTAAGGCCTCATCTTACAAAAATAAAAGAGCTGGCCTGGCTTACAGATGAAGCCACGTGACGCCAACGCTTGGAACCTGCTGGGCCTCAGTTGTTTTCCAAGTCACCGCACCGGCAGTCTTGCCTGAAAGAAAGGAGTCAGGAGGGAGAAAATAAATAGAGCATTCCAGAATGCGCCCGGCAGCTCGGAAAACTGTCTGCTTACCATTACGCAGCTTTAACATGTCATAATCATTTTCACAGTAAAGACACCCTTCCTGCAGTTTAGATCAAGAATGCATGACTAATTTTAACCACTTGTGCAAATCTCCTAATGGAAATTTCTAACAGCTTTTTATGGATTGGAGTTTTGTCATCTGTACAGAGAGAGCCCAGCAGATACCAAGCCGGGACGCTCTTCACATCGACCCGTCCATGCCTTCACGAGGCCCTGAGCAACAGTGGGCAATCACACGACCCTTTCAGGAACTGCTGATTCTTGGGACCTCGTCTATCATACGCTCCACGTATGGAAAAGGAGAACCAAGTCTCAGGACGATGCCGACCAATGAGAGGGAGAGGTGGGCAGTGTGTTACCCTCTCAAGCCTCACCAGAGAGTTGGGGTGACCAGCAGACTCTAGAGGCCGCCCTGCCTGTGATCTCACTAGCTTCAGATCACAGGGCGTTAAGGTGGGGAGATCTGCTCCCATTTTACAGACTGAAACTGAAGCTCAGAGAGGTTAGATCACTGGGGGAGAGAGGGGTAACACGACTGCTAGCCATTAAAAAAAGTCCCCAACTGCCCCCTTTCCACCAGACTGAGTTGAAGGACATCACGATGTGAAACACACAGCTGGGAGATTTAAGCAGCAAGTTCCCTTGGAGACGATGGTTGTGATGGTCGCACAATACTGTGAAGACACTTAATGCCACCGAATTAGATGCTTACACATGGTTAAAATGGGAAATTTTATGGTATATAAATTTGACAAGTGAAAAAAAAAGGAATTAAGTTCAAAACCTCCCTTCCGCTGAGACTAAGAGGAAAATGGCCACAGTCTTATGCCTGAAGAATACTCTGTTTTACCTGCTGTGCTAGAAATGCAGAGAATTTAAAATTAAGGAAAAAAATCTTCCCATTTAGGAGGTCAAGATCTGTGGGATGGTTAGAAACATATCTAGGTTTTTAAAAAACATTTATTTTCCTATCCCCCCAATTCAAACACGTGGACTTTCTGGGGTTTCCTAGTCTCCTTTACAGAGATCTTAATGCCTCTACAGCGACACTTTTTGCAGGAGACACGGGAGAGGCAGAGACTAGCCTCGGAGGCAAACAAGGCGAAGGGCAGCCTGGGGAGGTGCCGACACAGAGAAGAGGAGCGGGGGAAAACGAGAGCCAGAGTTAAGGTCCTCCCCTCTGCCCTCCTGGCTGAAGTCAAGGTCCCTCCAGCCCTCAGACAGACACCTCACCCTCAGGGGAGCCTGCCCTGACCCACTCGTCATCGCAGGGTCCTGAAAGGCCAGGCACTTGCCTCTGAGACGGACTCCCTTCGCAAACAGCAGAGTTCTCCTGTGCCGATGGAGGACGGAAGCTCTGGGGCAGGTGTCTGCGCTCAAGCCCAGGACTCTGGTGAGGGGTGGGTGGCGGGGAAGGGCGGCATCAGGTCTCAAGAACGCACCTCGCGGTTCCTTTCTCCTGTGGTGTGCATGGCAGGATTAAAGGGGGTGGAGGGGCGCAAATGCTCCAGGCAGTGTTTCCCGCGGCCCCAGAACACTCAGCTCTCCTCTCTGCGTGGTTGGCTTCCCGGGTGGCTCAGGGGTTAAGAGTCTGCCTGCCAACACAGGAGACTGGGCTGCAAAGATCCGCTGGAGAAGGAAACGGCAACCCACTGCGGTATTCTTGCATGGAGAGCCCCATGGACAGAGGAGCCTGGTGGGCTACAGTCCACAGAGTCGCAAAGAGTTGCACATGACTGAGAGACTAAACAACAGCACGCGTGTTCTGAAAAATGTGTCCAGGACACACTGGCCGCCTCTTCCCTTTCCCTCGCCATACGCGAGTCTGCTCTCTTTCTCCACCGTTGGCGTTCCACCTGGACACGCAGTCACGCACCTGCTCCTGCGTCTGCCAGGTCCTGGTGTCAGGAACCCCTACGCTTCCTCCTTTGCGCCTATGACTGGGGCCGTCCGCTCCCCTTGCCCACGCAGGGAGAGGAGCCATCACGAGGGCAACTCGTGCTGTGGCCCCGGAGGATGGCTCACAGGAGAGTCCATCTCAGGGCAGTGACCTGAGCTCAGCCCAACCGGGTCCCCAGGGGCCCGCACCCTAACTCTGGTTCACCACACGGTTCAGACACATCACCTCTGTGTGCTGTCCCCAAGCCCTTCTCCTCCTCTTGGTTCTCAGATTCCCCACGCAGAGAAGAAGGAAAACACTGAGCGAGGCAGGGGGAGAGGTGGGGGGTCGGATAGAGAGAGTGGCTGGTTGGCTTCCAAGTCCGAGGCTGCCACGTGCTATAAGGCCACCAGACTTTCAGTCTCCCCACCTGTCATATGGGGATGACCTGGGAACATCAGGAAGAAGTGAGCTAAGGAAATAACCCAAAACAAACACCTGTGTGGTGCTCACTACCTGCCGGGCCTATTAAAGCACTTTCTGGAATCTGCACATTTCATTCTCCAATCTCCCTGTGAGACGATCACTCGTTCAAAGATAATGAGATTAAGTACAGAGAGGCTGATTAACTTGCCCAAGGCCACACAGCTTTGCCTGGCAGTCTGGATTCAACCCAGGGCAGCCTGGCCCCAGGCTGTCTGTCTCATGACAGTGCACCGTCTACTACAGCACTCACTGAAGGCGCTTAATAAATACAGATTCCTTCCTCTGCCACCCGCACCCCCCACAACTCCCCGCCTTTTCAGATTCTTTTCACCATAGTCCTTTGGGTCGATTTTCAATAAACTTCAATCCTCCGGGTGTTGTACTGTTTAGCTTTCTTGCATTAGCTGGAAACTGTTCAATAAATATTCATTAAGCAACCGTTCTGTGCCAAGTACCATGCTAGCGACGGCCGTTTCTCCAGTCCTGGCCCTGGAGGACACCGCCAGCGAGACCTCGCGGTGACTGCGGCCAGGCTCACGGCAAGTCTGTAAATGCGCAAGAAATCCTACAGAGAAGCACAATGGGGCGGCAAAGTAAGAAGCGGTCACGTAGGGCAGAGGGGAGACCGCTGGGTGCTGGCCCAGCCCCTCCTCCGGGCTCACGCGCCCTTGGACCGAGCAGATCTCTTCGTGCAGGCAGCGCTGATGTGAACCTGGGCACGCTTCTGTAAGACTCCTTGGCCCAGCTACTGGTGTCTGTCACAAAAAGGACCCAAGCAGAGGGCGTCAAGGTGGGGGTGTCACCAGCATCTTGAGCCACCCAAGGCAGAATGCTCAGCATCCTGGCTCCCCAGTCGCCTACGCCCCCAAGGCAGATGGTGCCCTGCTACCCTGAGACCAAAAATGCCCAAAGCGTGGGGAGCGGACAGTGCCGCCCTCAGCTAAGAACCGCGGTCTCAGACAGAAGATGTGACTACAAGTCAGAGGTCCCTGAGAGATGCCCCAGTATCATTTTCTGGTCTGGAGAGACAGAACACCAGGGAACAGGGTACAGAATTCCATCAAGTTCAAAGGTGACTTAGAGCTGGCCAGAAGATCGTTGCAGGAAAGCGCCTGAAGAAATGCACACCTCACGCAAGTGAGCTGCCACCTGGTGGAGGGTGCAGGTCTCGGTAATCAAGGAGAACAAGTGAGCCATCCTCTTTAGGAAGTACGAATCAAGGATAATCGTGGCGTCTATAAAAGGCGCTTGTCCTAGAACCACTGGTGACCAGGAGAGATGAGTTCACACGTCGGCCAGGGGCTCCCGGGCTCTTAAGAAATCTCAGGAGGCTGACAGCCAGATGCAGCATTCCATGGCAGGTGACCCCGACACTGTCTGATGCGACATCACTGCTTCCTTCCTTACTGCAGAGAAATCATTTACCCACAGGAAGACTTACACGAAAGGATGAAAGCTCTCTTTACAACCGCCCTGGAGTACTATCATAGTCTCCTTTTAAAGATGAGCGGAATAAGCACAGAGAGGTTAAGCCACTTGTTCAAAGCCACACAGCTAAACATGGCAGAGACTAACTCCAAACTCAGACAGCCAGTGTGGGGATTAAGCCTAAAAATGTCACGCCTATATGACAGAACTACACACAAAAATATTGAGATAATCAAAATGAGAACAGTAATGCTATGGTGTTGGCATAGCTTCACACATGTGGCATCTTAAGAACTTGTAATGTCTGAGTGTGGCCTTCAGGAATAGGGGTTGGCCAGCTATTGCCCCTGGGCCAAATCTGGCCCATTGCTTGTTTTTATCAATAAAGTTTTATTATTATGGTTAAGAAGGATGATAAGTGAATCTGAAGGGATAAAAGAAATGTACTCTGTGAATAAATTTTCTAAAGTTCTTAAAAAGCTGTCAAAAGAAATACTATCTGTTTTTCAGACAATATAATTGAGGTACAGTTCAGTTCAGTCACTCAGTCGTGTCTGACTCTTTGTGACCCCATGGACTGCAGCACGCCAGGCCTCCTTGTCCATCACCAACTCCCGGAGTTCACTCAAACTCATGTCCATTGAGTTGGTGATGCCATCCAACCATCTTACCCTCTGTCATCCCCTTCTCCTCCCACCTTCAATCCTTCCCACTATCAGGGTCTGGTTAACTTTAGATATTTGCTTTTCCCAAAGGAACTATCTATCTTATTTAGCAATAATTTTTTTTTTCTTTAAAAAAATAATAAAGTTTTACTGGAACACAGCCAGGTCCACTCATTTATGTACTGTCTGGGACTGATTTCATATTAAAGGGTTAAATTGTTGTGGCAGACAGTGTTGGAACTGCAAAGCCAGAAATACTTACCATGTGGCCATTTACAGAAGACAGTCTCCTCACCCCTACTCTAGAATTATACACTAGCCTAACAGTTTCAATTCTAAATGTATAAGTGGTAATCACTACACGGTATAGGCAAAAACATCACAAAATTTATAAAAATATCAGAAGATTAAGTAAACTTAAAGTTCAGAATTGAAGTGTAGCTTATTATACATATATGCAAATTACTTACATTCTTCGGAAGTTTGTCAGTAAAAATATTTGAAAAGGAAATCAAAATATTACATTTGTAATGCACTGTCAGGCTTCCAAGGTCTTCACTTAAATGCATAGTGAGCTGAAATATTATTCTATAGCTCCTCCAAAATGACTGCTAAAATTTTTCAGGCTTGCAAGCAACATAGTAAGAATTGTAAACTGAACTTACAAGCCCAGAAAAAAGGCTAGGATTTGGAACATGTCACAAGAGTGAAGGAATTTTTAATTAAAAAACCGATGCAAACCTCTCAATGTTGTCTTCCGCTCGCAAAGGCTGCCGTAGAAGCCTGCAGAACCCTCCAGTGATCATCCAAGTCTCGAATCTTCTCCCCTCTGCTGCTTGGTGGGAAAGATTAGACCGTGTGCTCCACAGCAAAGCTGACTCTTAACTGGCACCGATGCCTGAATCCAGACCCAGTCTGGGTTGTGTGGCCCAATTTAGATTGTGCGTCCATTTGATAAGGGGGCTGAGCCAGGCCAAAGGCTCCCACAGAGGGGAGACCCCAAGCAAAGATGCCAATGTGAGAATTAATTTCACGCTGGCTCGGTGGTAGAGAATCCATCTGCCAATGCAGGAGACAGAGGTTCAATCCCTGGGTGCGGAAGATCCCCTAGAGAAGGAAATGGCAACCCGCTCCAGTACTTTTGCCTGGGAAATCCCATGGACAGAGGAGCCTTACGGGCTGCAGTCCATGGGGTCGCAGAAGAGCTGGACATGACTTAGCGGCAGAACAGCAACAACCCGTGCACATTTATATTTATGTGTGTGTGCCTGTGTGTGTACAGCCACACACACAAAATGGCAATGATGCCCCTGCTTTCTGTTATTTCGCATGGCACCGGTGCCTCACCAGGCCCTTTCACTCTCTCTCGATCCAGTGAGATGCTGTAGCCGCTCAGCGCCAGCGTGAGCTCTGGAAGGAGGGCGCTCTGTCGTGAGACCCGCCGATCAGCAGCCTGGCTAGCCAGCTAGCAGGCCAGCTAGCCACTTGGTTTCCCAGCGCTAAGCTGGGGTAATTAAGAGCACCGACCTCAAGGGCAACGGTCAGGATCAGAACAGACAGTGTGTGGATCGCGTCTCTGGCACCCAGCCTGGTACGCAGTAGTGGGAACACAGAGGTTCTTAGCTGCTGTCCCTGGGACCAGCATCCTTCTAGAAAAACCCTGCGAGGTCAGAACCATAGGCTCGATTCTCCCCTTTGGGGAGGAAGATGCCGGGCGCTGAGAGTTGAAGAGACTTGCCCGGAGGCCTATAAGCCAGGCAGCGGCACCATGTTGCGGACTCCTAGGCCAGGTGTCGATAACACCTGCTGTGTCTCCTGCACGTCCTGCTGCGTCTCAAACTTGACCACCGTCAGAATCACCTGGAGGGCTTCGGCAGGCCCCACCCCTGGGGATTCTGATTCAGTATATCTGCATGGGGGGCTCAAGAATCTGTGTCTTTAACAAGTTCCAAGTGATGGCAAGGCTGCTGGGTCAGGGGTCCCCACTGTGAGAACCACTGGTCTGACTCAATACACCTGCCCTTCCTTCCACAGTCATTCTGGGGCATACTCCTGGGCTACTGAAAGGTGTGGCACCTGGTCAGAGCTCACTAAATGGCTCTGATTATTTCATTTTCACCCTGGATCCATCCATTCTGTCGGCCTGTTGGGTCTCTCAGCTAACGGCTTCACCCCCACTTCTCTGATCCAGGTGAACAATGCCCCTTGGATTTGGAACAGGCTGTTTTCTTGGCAGCTGGTGACCTGGCTGCTCTCCACAAAGACTGCTTGTCCAGCTTGGCTTTGCTGTCTCCCACCCGGCCCCCCAGCCGTCCTGGGCCGGCCGCAGCCTCCCAGGTGGGACCTGGGTGTCACTCGTGGATGGAGCAGTCTAAACACCCCCACGAACTACCCCTGTCGTGACAGACAAGGGACTCTGCCCACAAACGAGGGCAGGAATGTGCCCTGTAATCAAGGTGACTACACACAGCCAGGTATGGCAGGAGGGAAAAAAAAAAAACTCTCACTCACGGACTGATTTCCTGTTTCCACTCAAATCCCCCCAGCCGTCCTGGGCCGGCCGCAGCCTCCCAGGTGGGGCCTGGGTGTCACTCGTGGATGGAGCAGTCTAAACACCCCCACGAACTACCCCTGTCGTGACAGACAAGGGACTCTGCTCACAAACGAGGGCAGGAATGTGCCCTGTAATCAAGGCGACTACACACAGCCAGGTATGGCAGGAGGGAAAAAAAAAACAACTCTCACTCACGGACTGATTTCCTGTTTCCACTCAAAAGACACAAGAGACAATTAAAAGGGAATGAGGGGAGGAGAGGGGAGGGGGAGATTTGCTCCCCAGAACTGAGAACATGTAAATGCGTGTGGATGAAAAGACCATAACAATAACAACAGTAACAACAACAACAATAATAAACGGAGCTAGCACTAGCAAGGCTTTCATAACTGAAGAGTATTTTGACAACAAATGTTCATATTTCATTTGAAATTTATGAAACCTTTGTGCCTGTAATCCCACGAGCAGCAACACGGTAAATGAAAGTAGCAGGCAGTCCAGATTAATAATATTTTGCCTCTCACGGGAAGGACATTTGAAAGAAGAAGCTTGCTTTATCTGTCCCCCGTTTTCACGGTCCCAGTATTGGAACAGACGGAGGCTTCTAAGATTGGCCAGGAAATATTCATAGACGTGTTATTAATTTATGGGAAACTGAAGGGCCCACCTCAAGGTTTAAGTAGGCCGTTCAGAAACAGGCAGGAGGAGATGTGAGACGCACAGCAGAGCGTGCTGACAAAAAAGTGTGGTGGGGTGACTTGGAGCTTAAATCAAAGGCAGGGAGAGCACCCTCCGTAAGCTGGAAGAGTTGATATTCTAATAAAGCGTTCTTAGGAGAAAAAGCAATCTGTTCACACATGAATTCTGCCATATGCTTCCATCTTTTCATGGTCTACAAGGCCACGTCAGTAATTTCCAGTAGTTACACGGGCACGCGGGATGCCTTGGCTGGTTAATGTGAATAAATGGGCTGGATTTACTGTTTTTCTAATGCTCAATCGACACACCATGCAGGTTGCTACCAGAAGCAAAGTGGGATTTATGGCTTTGCACTGAATTTCAAACAGACGCTGGAGCTAAGCAACGGAGTCGGACTGATGTGTTGTCCAGGGTTTCTTGGTGAAGGCTGCTGCTCCCTTGACAAAGCCCAGGCTGGTGTTTGAGGAGAGGGAAGAAAGGTCCCCTGAAAACAAGGCTCTTCACGTTTGAGTGGCTGCCGGTGCCCTCGCGGACGCGGCCGTGGCCTGATCACAGCTGCACGTGCCCCATGGGCCTTCGGGGGATTCCTCAGACCCTAGCCCTAACCCATGACTTCCCTGTTTCTAAATTGTCTTTATTTTCATTTACATTTTTATTGAAATAGAGTTGGTTTACAGTGCTGGGTTGGTTTCAGATGTACAGAAGCAAAGTGATTCAGTTCTATATATAAGTGAGTATAAACTTATATCTATATAAATATATACACTTCTTTAGATTCTTTTCCATTAGATGTTACTACAAGATATTGAGTATAGTTTCCTGTGCTATACCGTAGGTCCTTGTGGATGATCTATACTGGATACAGTAGTAGGTATACTTTAATCCCCCAATTCTAATTAATCCCTCCCCTCCCTCCTTTAGAGACTACAAGTTTATTTTCTATGTCTGTGAGGCTATCTCTGTTTGGCAAATAAGTTCATCTGGACCGTTAGATACCACATACAGGCAGTATCATCTGTCTGTCTTTTTCTGCCTGGCCCCCACGTTTATGGCAGCACTATTCACAGCAGCCAAGAGATGGAAGCAACTTAAAGGTCCATGGGCAGAGGAGTGGATAAAGAAGGCGTGGCGCATACGTACAGCGGAGTATCACACAGCCATAAACAGGACGGACCGCTGCCGTCTGCAGAAGCATGGCTGGATCTAGCGATTATCATGCTAAGTGAAGTGAATCCAAACTGGCTTTAAATCCTCATTTTTCTGTAGGGGTGCCTTCCTGACAACTGCGAAGTGTACATTTCTCTTACAGATCAATCCGCTCCACTCACTGGCTCTAAGATCACAGGATTTAACTCTGCATTATCTCACACCATAACTTTAGATGGCAAAGAGAGACCGTATCACCGCCTTGACTAGAGAAGAATGAAATCTCCTGGGCCAGCACCGCTTGCCCTGGCATTCCTGACACACTGGGCTGTCTAACTTTCTGGGTGGGGGTGCTGTTCTGTGCATCATGGGATGGTCTGCCACACTCCTGCCCTACCTGCCAGATGCCAGCAACCATGTCACCACAGCCCTGACCAGCTGTGACAGCCGGATGTCCCCACGGGGGCAACGCTGCCATCTGCACGGCCCCAGAGGACACAGTGAACTGCCTGCCTCCTGAGACACTCCTCTGTGACTGTCTGTTCTATGTACAGGCTAAACAAACGTGCATGTCCATTACAGCGTACATGTGCCACCCAGATAAATAAAAGTAAAATTTACTGAAATACAGAAGCACTCCCCTGTGATATAGAGAGGGGAATATATGTATGGGTGAGGGAGGGGGCATGGTGGAGGGGGACTGGACTTCTAACATGGCAATAAAACCCAGGAAATGGGTGTCAACAACACCGGGCCAACGAAACCAGGAATGACATCTGAGTTGAGGACCCAGGCTGGGGCAGGGGCGGGGGGAGTGCAGATAATTGCTTTTCAACAGGCACGCTATCTACAACAAAGCAACACGCATTGGCAAGCATCTTGCTCCACTTTAAGGAAAGAGAGATCTGAAAGGTGAGATCCAGATGACAGATAAAAATGAGTAACACGATGATGTCCACATGGGCTTTCAGAATCTCCTGTGGGCAAATCTTCATAGCAATGAAGATCCGCAAGAAAGTAAGGGAGATGTGTGTTTGAAAACCCATGCTCTATCTTAAAAAAAAAAAAAAAAAGACAAAAGAGGCATTCTATGAGATAATAATCTGTGTGTGTTTTCCTCTAAATAATAAGGCTTATAACTAAAATGACAGGGAAGCCTGGCATGCTGCAGTCCATGGAGATGCAAAGAGTTGGACACGACTGAGCGACTGAATTGAGTCACTAAAAAGCTTGACTTCTTAAGAAAGTGAGATTTGGTTTCCTGTGACTTCTAATAAAATCTGGCACAGGCACTCCACCAGGGAAAACTGGGGATATGCACACCCCAATTTAAGGAACATGAAATTAAGATGGTCATCGTGGTGAGCAGGGACCATAGATATCTTATTTATGGGGTTCCACTAGCAACCTCAGCCCCTGCACCCAATATGTCCTCACTTGTAAGTGCAATAAACATGAAGGTGAAGGATTCAGGCATACGGCCCTTGTAGTTGGAGAGGAACAACTATAAATCTACAGATGTCACCTGTAAGGGCTTATTCTATGTGTTGGAGCCCAAAGTCCCCGCATTCTTCAAGACCAGATGTCAGCCAGGTGTTGGTAACTCTGCAGCAAATGGGCATCGCTCTATGATGCTTCACTGTGAACCAAAGAATTGATGAAAACTGTGGTATTGGAGAAGACTTTGGAGGGTCCCTTGGACAGCAAGGAGATCAGACCAGTCAATCCTAAATCAACCCTGAATATTCACTGGAAGGACTGATGCTGAGGCTGAAGCTCCAATACATTCAATGTGAAGAGCTGGCTCATTGGAAAAGAGCCTGATGCTGGGAAAGACTGAAGGAAGGAGGAGAAGGAGGCGACAGACGATGAGATAGTTGGATGGCATCACCGACTCCATGGACATGAGTTTGAGCGAACTCTGTGCAATAGTGAAAGACAATGAAGCCTGGCATGCTGTATGTAGTCCATGGGGTTGAAAAGAGTCAGACACGACTGAGCCAGTGAGTGATGAACAACGATCTCCATAAAGACAGCGTGCACTTCCGGGAGGATTGCAGCGTTAGGAAGCGGTAAGGAAACCATGGTTTCCTCTGCCTCTTGAAGAAAACTGGTCACACGCTCAGAAGACCTTGGAAGGCAGAGGTTGCTGCTTTTCTTCCCTTCACCACTGTGGCTGAGAGCAGTGTGAGGAAATGGACTGTGTAAAGCCTCTGGAGTCAGTCAGTCCAGGGTCCAAGTTGAACCACACCCTCTGCCTGGCACATCAGTTTCCCCCTCTGCAAACCGGGCTCTCTGTGCAGGACTGATGTAATGTGAGAAGATGCTCTTCAAGACACCCAGCAGGCCAATTCTGGGTCTTCCTTTCCATTTTTGTCATGGGAATTTGCAGATGAAGTGACTGTAACCCTTTTGCAAGAAAGGAGTTCGTCAAAATCAGACAGGCGAAAGGGAATCAGGGTCAGGGGGGTGTGGTGGCGGGGGACTTGGGGGGAGATGTTCTGCTCAGCAGCCTGGACTCTGGAATTGCAAACAGGAGGCAAACAGCTAGAATTCCAGGCCCTGGGGGTCAGGCTATTCCTCTGTTGTACAAACACCAGGGGAAATACTGTGCTTTCGCTTTTATGAACTTCTAAAGCAATGAAGACTTGTATTCAAAGCACTCTTACTTTGAAAAAGAAGTCATTAATACATCTGATGAAGTCAGAACCCATTAGTGAAGCTGTTATCGAATGCATCTGCTCAGGGAGAATTATCAAAGGCGGGGTCTAGAGATGGCATCGGACATATAGATTGGGGCCTGGTGGAATGCCCGCAGAAGCCTGAACACAAAGGCTCCGGCCACCGCAATATCTGAGAATACCTGAGTATTGATGCGATGCTAAGAGAAACATCAAGCCATCCTGGACAGGCTGACGGGCGCTCTTGAAGTGCACGCATATGCAATACATCCCACTGTACAGTTCACACAGAATTGCTGGTAGGGCTTAAATAATTCAGGGACTTAATGGTAGAGTTTATTCATACACACATCCAGCCGGTAGCTGGAAAATGCCTGGAGGGAGGGAGGAAGACAAAGAAGCGGGCCAGGTGTGTCTTTGGAGTCTGAGGGTATGGGTGCACTGAAATCTGTGTCCTCTTTCCATCAAATGCTTTCAGATATTCGTTCAGCAAACATCTTTTAGGGGACCACCGTGTCCACATCTGGCCCTAGGCCACACAAGTCCCTGACCCCGAAGAGTAGGCCGTGTAGGGTGGGGTGTTAGAAAGAAAGCAGTACCCTGAGGGTTGTCAAGATGCTAAGGAAGGTTTTATTCAGGGCTATAGGGGTCAAGACCAGAGCAAGAGGGGGAGCGATCAGACTCAACTCGGAATACAGTAAAGGCAGCTGAGAATTTATCACCAAGAAGTGGGTTGGGAAAGGCAGGGTGAAGTTGGTAGTTTAAAAAAAAAAAAAATTACTAAGAAGAGACATTAAGAGTAGCGGAGTTCCTGCTGAAGACAGGCCTGGGGAATCAGATACCAAGGGTGGAGGGATCCTCTCTAACCTGACTCGGGACTCTCTCTTGGCCTGAGCTATGCAGACCTGGCCAGGCTGGGGCCCCCGTCAACACTGTGCTCTAAGTGAGAAGTGGGCTCAAAGAACCGGGCTCAAGTTTGGTCCAGAAGAGCCTTTGTCTGGGGGGAAGGGAGGGCAGAGTCTGGCCCGGGACACTGCAGGACTGAGCAAAGGCTTTTTAAAGACACACGAGGCTTGGGGTGGGGTGGGGTGGCGGGGGAGGTCTCTGGAAGCCTGAGCAGGAATTAGCAAAGGCAGAATCAAGGTGAATGGGACGGCAGAGCGCATGCAAGGTGCAGGATGATGATGACCTGCCGATGGATCAGGAGTGGCTAGAAGAGGGTTTCTCCACGGCGACATCGTTGCGATCTGGGGGCTGGATAAGTCTTTCTCGGGGAGGGGGTGCGGCCCCTCGCATCGCGGGATGCCCAGCAGCATCCGCGGTCTCTCCCCACCCACCCCCTGAATTCCCCTGGTCCCGACCTCGCGACACGGCCAGTGCTCTCAGGACCACGGAGAGCTGTGGGGAGGGAACCCGCCCTGGGAGACAAGCGGTGGCCTGGAAGTAAGCCCCGAGGCTGGCATGAGGATGTACAGGGGACAAGCCTTAGAGTTCATCTAATAAGTGCAGAATCTCTACGCTCTAAACACAGAGGAGCAATGGAAGTGAAACATGTTAGTGCGTGGGGACCTGGAAAAGACGAATCTGTCAGAAACTTTCCTAAAAAAAAAAAGCACACAACTGACTCATCGCGAATAACCTTCAAGAAGTCAGGTTTTCAGCTAAATCTGATTTCTGATGAATAACTAAAGATGGAGATAATGAAGCAAGAACCCGAAAAGTGTTTTCTAGGGGTTAACTAGTCATGATTTTCAAAACATTTTCATGTCTCGTTACTTTTTCCTGTAGTGAGGCATCACTTTTTTTTTTTTTCCTTTTATGGTTTATAGTCAAAATGCACTCTTATTGTAGAAAACTTTAAAGCATAAAGAAAAAAAATATATAATGATTCCTGGTAAGTATGGCTTAGATTTTGACTTTGGGACAGGCTACAGAGATTTCAGAAATCATTTTCTAGGGTAAAGAAGCCCTATTTCAGCAGCAAACAGAGGCAGGCCAGCACGTGCGCCAGGCCACATCTAACCTCATTTGCAAGTTCTCTCTTTCGCTTCTGCAGGCACAAGGGGCACAGGAAAGGGACTAAACTATTTAACATGCCTTTCTAACTAATTTTTAATCTGTCTTAATGCAGGAATTTGAAAATGCCTCCTTGAGAGCTTCAGGGACACTAAATAACAAACCCTGAAGGGTCCCAAATCCGGTTAATAGTCAGACCTGCGGATGTGAAATATAGTATTAATTTAGAATAACTTAATGCCCCAAAATGAAGCAAGTTAGGTCTAACTGAGCTGTGGACTGCTTGCCCTGGATTGTGCAGTGGAGGCTATTCCCACGGAGGGCGAAGGGGCAATAGACAACAATTATTCTTTGCAAATACGTTTATTGGGGTCTCTCTCTTTTCATTACCCAACCTCATAAAGTATATGCCTGCATGTTCTGATAAAACATAAAATGAGAAGGCAGAGTCACAATTAGGATGCCCCGAGAAGCTGTGTCAATAAAGTGGGGTCTGACTCCCCATGATTATTCACTTCCACATGATAAATATTTATTGGTGAGCAGGAGAATGATCCTGAAACAACCAGGGCCCATGCTGAAAACGAGGGAGGGCTTTTTACATTTTCAGTTTTCCCCTTTTGAAAAATGCAATCCTTTCACCTAAGACAGATGATTTCATATGAGGACTTTGATTTTAAATTCTGAGTAGGCTATGGGAATGTCAAGAAGGTATTAGGTTCGTACTTCCAACATGTACTTGAAATGACTCCGATTTACTAGGGCGTGGGAAGTGAAGACAAGAAAGCCGTGTAAGTGGATGGTAATGAAACCGTGCTAATCTGGGTGCTTACTCAACACACAACCTTTTATGTCCTCAGTACTCTTGCTGGAAAAATGTGTTTTAAATGATAAAATAAAGATGAAAATAAACTCTTTAATGATCCCTGCTCTCTCGCTGGCCATGATGATTCAATGGGGGAAACATAAAAAGAGCTGATACATTTCCTGATGTTCTGCCAAACTCGCGTGCTCAGACCTTGGCTGCTGGGGATGTGGAGTCTGTCCCACATTCTCAGGGTTAGCGACCCCATGGACTGCAGCCTACCAGGCTCCTCCATCCATGGGATTTTCTAGGCAAGAGTACTGGAGTGGCTTGCTATTGCCTTCTCCGGATGATTCAATGGGGGAAACATAAAAAGAGCTGATACATTTCCTGATGTTCTGCCAAACTCGCGTGCTCAGACCTTGGCTGCTGGGGATGTGGAATCTGTCCCACATTCTCAGGGTATCGTGAGCGGTCCTGGGTGAAATTCAGAAATGAAGAAATAATGGTTTCTGTTCATTAACTTCTGTTTCTTCTTCTTTTCTTGACAATGACACATGCCACATGGAATCTTAGTTCCCCGACCAGGGATCGAACCCACGCCTCCTGTGTTGGAAGCCTGGAGTCTTAACCGCTGGATTGTCAGGGGGAGCCCCAGCCTTTGCTTCTGTTACAGGTTGAGATGGCATGTGGGGGATAGGTGTTCAGTTCAGTTCAGTCGCTCAGTCATGTCCGACTCTTTGCGACCCCATGAATCACAGCACGCCAGGCCTCCCTGTCCATCACCAACTCCTGGAGTTCACTCAGACTCACGTCCATCGAGTCCGTGATGCCATCCAGCCATCTCATCCTCTGTCGTCCCCTTCTCCTCCTGCCCCCAATCCCTCCCAGCATCAGAGTCTTTTCCAATGAGTTAACTCTTCTCATGAGGTGGCCAAAGTACTGGAGTTTCAGCTTCAGCATCATTCCTTCCAAAGAAATCCCAGGGCTGATCTCCTTCAGAAGGGACTGGTTGGATCTCCTTGCAGTCCAAGGCACTCTCAAGAGTTTTCTCCAACACCACAGTTCAAAAGCATCAATTCTTCGGCACTCAGCTTTCTTCACAGTCCAACTCTCACATCCATACATGACCACAGGAAAAACCATAGCCTTGACTAGACGGACCTTTGTTGGCAAAATAACGTCTCTGCTTTTCAATATGCTCTCTAGGTTGGTCATAACTTTTCTTCCAAGGAGTAAGCGTCTTTTAATTTCATGGCTGCAGTCACTATCTGCAGTGATTTTGGAGCCCCAAAAAATAAAGTCTGACACTGTTTCCACTGTTTCCCCATCTATTTTCCATGAAGTGACGGGACCAGATGCCATGATNGAGCCCCCAAAATAAAGTCTGACACTGTTTCCACTGTTTCCCCATCTATTTCCCATGAAGTGATGGGACCAGATGCCATGATCTTTGTTTTCTGAATGTTGAGCTTTAAGCCAACTTTTTCACTCTCCACTTTCACTTTCATCAAGAGGCTTTTTAGTTCCTCTTCACTTTCTGCCATAAGAGTGGTGTCATCTGCATATCTGAGGTTATTGATATTTCTCCTGGCAATCTTGATTCCAGCTTGTGCTTCTTCCAGCCCAGCATTTCTCACGATGTACTCTGCAAAGAAGTTAAATAAGCAGGGTGGCAATATACAGCCTTGATGTACTCCTTTTCCTATTTGGAACCAGTCTGTTGTTCCATGTCCAGTTCTAGCTGTTGCTTCCTGACCTGCATATAGGTTTCTCAAGTAGTTCCCTATAAATACAAAGACCTTCTAACCGCCATCCTTACAGACAGTCTGAGTCCTAGAAGAACGTCTGACAACAGTGGTCCTTAAGCTTGGAGGGCTTGGGAAGACCCTGGCTGGACCCTCCCTAGCTTTTCAGATTCGGGAGGCCTAAGGAGAGGCCAGAGGGTGTGCAGTTCTCACAAACCCCTGGGTGATGCGGCTGCTGGTCTGGAAACGACCCTTGGAGAACTCGCTTCTTACAGCAAAGGAGGGATCCGCAAGGCGACACTTGAAGGGAGCATTTGGTACTGACAGTATCAGTGTCCACCCCCAGTCTATTTCACGAGCCTGTCTTCACCTTCTTTTCCTTTCCTGCTTCGTCCAGCTCCCTTTGTTTCTCTCCACCTCCTCCCTCCCTTTCTTTTCTTTAACATTTTTAATTCCCAACCGCTATTTCTCCCTATGCTCCTCTCCCTCCTTGAGTACCTCTATCTCTCCCTTTCATTCTTTCTTACCTTCCCCAACTTTACCCTGAGATCTTTACTCCCAGCAAAAATTAACCTCCCACCAGGCTCTCAGCAGTGACTGAGATTACAGACAGACCCCGCACGCGGGAGAAAGACACAGGCCAAGAGCTCGTTCCCTGGCAAGCAGAATGAGACCAATTGTCAGAGTGGTTTCAAAGAGGGAAGCTATGTATTTTGTGCTAAGCATGCAATAGCAGAAGCTTTTCTGCTTTTGCTTTTAACATCATATAAGCCAAAAAAAAAAAAGAAAAAATCACTATGTGAATATTATAACATACACAGAACAGGTATCATTGGTAAATGGAGGTGCTTTTCAGCATTAAATCTCACTTTGGGGGCTATTCTTATATTTTAGGATCAACAACAGTCCCTAGGTCTCCTTGTAACTTGCACTTAACTCCTGTGCAAGATGAAGATTTATAACAGCAATGACTATTATGAGATCATTCCTAGGTGAAGAGTTACTTTAAACAGACTTAGCTCTTGATAGCCTTATTGCGTCAGACTCCGAATATTAGACACATACCAAAAAAGAAAAAAAAAATCTTACAGTGAGAGTTATTAGGCTGCAGATTAGTGTCCCAATGTGGGGTCCGGGGACCTCATGACTTGAGTCATTTGAAATGAGGCCTGGACCAAATACTTGGCTGCACCACTAGGAACAATCCTCCCTGGGCTGAGGACAGACACAATGGCCTCACAGACCCCTTCCATCCCTTCTGAGGTCATAAAATCAGGATGGAAACTCTGACAAGTCATCTTGCTGCCGGGCTGAAAGGCAGTATTTTGGGGGGTGGGCCAGGTGATGACAGATGTAGAAGAGAAAAAAGTTCCTTGCAAGGACCATGGGCAAAGAGCAGCCCAGAATAACAATCAAAGTGGGGACATTCCCGAAGGAAGCTGTGACGTGCTTTTTGCAGACACTGGAGTAAGACAGGCACGTGGTGTGCCCTCACGTTCTAGTACCTACTCGTGAGCTTCTCCATGCCAGCTTATAACCAGTTTATTTTCAGGCTCCCTCTTTCTGGAAGATGTGACTGCCTCCCTAAACACAAGTAGGAACAAACAGAAGCACAGGGTTGACAGCAGCCTTTCTGTAGCTCAGTATAAGGGGGTCCATGGTACTTAGAGTTCAAACCAGTCGGAACTGAGACTGTGCTGGAGAGAGACTACTGGTGCCCCTCACCCCAAAGTCAACGACTTGGACGGGGTCCTTCTAAAGCATTAGCAGGGAGGGCGGGGGGCTCCTGAGCGGCTCCACGCGGCTTCCCCAGCATGATGGAGGCAGCAGGCAGGCTTACACATAGCGAGGTCCCATAATAAATCTGACAACTGCAGATGGGTGGGGTGGAGAGGAATTCTGAACTTGATCTGACCCAACATGCTACAGCGGCCCTTGCAGAGTTCAGCTGGCCCTGAACTGTAACACCTCAGGACCGTGGACCGGACCAGTCATGCCTAACCACCTGCCCTTCCCAGGAGAACCCCACAGCCTGCGGGCTCTCCCACTGAGTGGGCATGCCTCCCACCACCCGACACCACGCCGTCCTTACTCTGATGACAGCTGAAGGCATCAAAGGCCCAGGTACATCTGGGCCACAGGCAGTCGATCCAAGGGTGGTTTGCAAGATACTGATGCAAAAGATGACTCAGGCCAGTGGCTTCCTGGACTGGGGTCTGGCAAACAGACTAAGCCTGCTGGACCAGAGATAGCTGATGCCATGGGGTGGAGCTGAGCTGCCTCGCCATGAGAAAAAACTAAGAGTGGGTGAGCCAACAGAGCGAGGGAGGAGAAGAGATAGATCTGGTGGCGTCTGGCAGGAGAAGGCAGCCGGAGAAAAAGAATAGAGCAAATGTGCCGGAGGGAATCATCAGAGACAGGGACCCGCAGCAGCCTCGTCTCCTGGCGTTGCCAACATCACTTACGGTGAATCTTTCTTTCAAAGAGGTGACGTGAGTAGGACTCTCTGTCCCTCGTGACCAAAGCAGCCTAATTAAGACACTCAGAAGACCTGAATTATACGTTGTGATGAGCTCTTCAAACTCAAACCACTACCATTTGATATCTAATATCAAAACTCCCTCAAGTCCTCAAGGACTGTGGCTGATCACAGAGACTGAAAGACTCGCGTCAGGGATGCCTGGCGTTTCTCCTGAGCTGCCATGTTGGAAAATGGAAACAGAATCTGGAGATTTGATAATGAAGATTTCTGATCCGAAAACAGAAAGGTTATCGTCATAGCATCCTTCACTTGGGAAACCTGTCACCCCCTTGGAGCTGATACTCAATCATCAATGCTTTTGCTTCTAAACAAAAATAATGCGTGTTTCTACAACATTCACTTTGCGAGGTACGCTGCACACTCTTAGCAGTGGGCGAGTATGTTAGGCAATGTCCTTGTTCTTGTTACTGTGGGCTGTGGAAGAAGGAGTGGTGTGAGCTCTACGGGTTGCAAGCCACCCTGAAAGGGAGGAGTGCTAGGCTGAAGAGTGACACCAGCTGCAGGCACTGAGATACGTTCATCCTCAAGGGTCCAGAATGACCGGACGTTGGGTTGGAAGGTTTAAATCCAAGAGTACTATTTCATGAGAGGACAGCAGCGTGGTGCACAGGACAAATTTCCAAATATAAAATGATTCTAGCAGATCCTGATTTGTGGATGTAAAAATAATAACTTGCAAAATAAAATGATAGCAACATCAGATCCTCTTGGCTAAGTTTCTGTAATTTCATTGGCTGTGGACTTTACATATATTCGTTTTTTCAGTTCTCACAATAAGAGCTCAAAAAATGTTCTTTTTTTAAAAAACAAAAAAACAGAAAGCAACAGAGGCCTGAAAAATAGCTGTTCCAAGCATGGTTCAAGGCTGGGACTATCAGCCTTGTCTGAGAGTGTCGAGAAACACCCAGTCCTGGGTCCCAGCCTAGACTGAGACAGTTAGGGGCACTGTTGGGGGGGCGTGGTGAGACCCAAGAACTGGGTTTTAACAAGCCCTCTGGGGGACTCTCATGCCAACCAGAGCTTAAGAGAAGAAGCACCGACTTAGCAACTTTCCAAGCCAAACCGGAAATGGCAGAGTCAACATGAAAAGGTTGTGCTGAGTGTTGGAAACTGTCCCGTCCACTTTGGGTAATTAACGAGGAGCCAGGCTCTGGCTAATCAGGTTACCACCTATAACGCGGGACTCCCCTGGGAGCAGGATTCAGAACCTTCAAACCCTCCTGTGTCCTCGGAGACTCCTGTCTGTACTGCTTCTTCCTTCTACCTTTATGCAGGGATATTTGTATGTTGCTACCCTTAAATTATTGAAGTCATGATTATAAGGATTCTGATTCAAGTATGTAAAACATCTTCTTTATTTCCTTATAGAGGAGTGAGAAATAAAATTAAGGACCAACACAGTGTCCTCTCTACCAGATGCTGAGCTAAGAGGACTAGCCCAAGGCTGGCCTAGAGAACTTTCTGCAGTGATGGAAACAGTCTCCATCTGTGCTATATAACATGTGTGGCTGCTGAGCTTGATATGTATGTCTGAAAAACTGAACTTTAAATTTTAATTAATTTAAAATGAGATGGTTCCGAGCGGCCAATGGAAATTTTTTTGGTGTTGGATAGCCCAGTGCTAGATGCCTTGTCTTACCTAAACTTCATACAAAGCTTCTGAGGGCAGAGGCTAACATTATGTCCATTTTGCAGATGGCAAAACTGAGGCTTATGGAGGCAAAACAATGAGCCCAAACTCTCACAGCCAGTCAGCAGTGGGGCTGGCATCCTAACGCAGGTCTGCTCTGACTCCAGATTTCCAAGGCCAGAAAGCACCCAGCTGCCATAGGTTAGGTGGGTTTGGGGAGCACCATTCAGAGCTCTGCCCCAGCAAAGGCAAGGGCACTGAGCAGGCGACCCCTGAATAAAGCCGCATTTGAGCATCACATTCTACGGGCAACAACCAGCACTGGAACTCTCTTGGCAGCTGCCAATGAGCGGATGTTTGGACATTATTCTCCTTCTATTAAATGTGCGTTGTCCACTTACAAATAAGAAGCTCCTGTCACAAATTATTTAGATGGAAATAACACTACTCCTGGCAGAGAAACAGGAAAAGGAACTTTTTACTGTTTCTTTTAAGACTAAGCAAAAAGAATATTAAAAATTCTATACTAATACTAATACTACCTATACTAATATTGTATTCACTCTTGGTGTTCTCCGAAGGTTGCCCTGTACCCCTGACCTCACCACTGCCATGCTGAGAAATGGATCCTAGGATCCCAGGCACTGATAAGAAACCTCCATGTCTGTACACACAGCAACAGGCCAGCAGGAGACAATCCTGCCTAATCCTTCCCTGCGTTCGAGATGCCGATCCCTCCGATCAGTAACGTCACCCGGTGGCATCAAGGAGATTCCAGGAACACATTGCAGACCTGGCCTCCACCCCTGGTCTCCCATCTTCCATCTGTGGGATGCAGTGTGGCTCAGGGGGGAGAGGTCTAGATTGTGCAGGCTGGGCCCACTGTGCCCAAATGTGCCATGCCACCCCGGGGAAGTGGATGGCCCCCTCTGAGTCTCACTGATCTCCGGGGTAAACAGGGAAGAGCAGGAACTCTTCTTGGAACCACTCTGAGCACTTGACCCTGTGCCTTACGCACAAGAGGGTCTGGGGAAACCATGAGTTTCCAGTCACCCCTCCTTTTTAGTTCAGTCGCTCAGTCGTGTCTGACTTTTGTGACCCCATGGACTACAGCACGCCAGGCATCCTTGTCCATCACCAACTCCCAGAGTTTACTCAAACTCATGTCCACTGAGTCGGAGATGCCATCCAACCATCTCATCCTCTGTTGTCCCCTTCTCTTCCTGCCCTCAATCTTTCCCAGCATCAGGGTCTTTTTCAATGAGTCAGTTCTTCATGTCAGATGGCCAAAGTATTGGAGTTTCAGCTTCAACATCAGTCCTTCCAATGAATATTCAAGATTGACTTCCTTTAGGATGGACTGGTTGGATCTCCTTGCAGTCCAACAGATTCTCAACAGTCTTCTCCAATACCACAGTTCAAAAGCATCCATTCTTAGGCGCTCATCTTTCTTTATAGTCTAACTCCTACATCCATACATGACTACTGGGAAAACCATAGCTTTGACCAAATGGACCTTGGTTGGCAAAGTAATGTCTCTGCTTTTTAATATGCTGTCTAGCTAGGCTGGTCTTAGCTTTTCTTCCAAGGAGCAAGCATCTTTTAATTTCATGGCTGTAGGCATCATATTTTTTTTTTTTTTGGCTCACATTCCGCCAATAAAAGTGCATTTTGCAAAATCATCCTGAGGAAACACCTTCTTTATTCAAAACTGTTTTTCATCCCCTTTCACTTGCTATTTCTAAATTATCTTATCAATAATGTATTAAAGTAATACTCAGAAATGGAACAATACTGCACCTTTAAGAAAATATTATTTTTCCTGAGGTCCTATCAAGGTAAATTTCATCAGTATTCAAAGAATGAGCAAAAGCACTTCAACAATTTATTTCAATAAAAGAAGACTTAGCTGAAAGGAGTATAAATGATGAGAACTTGCTTTAAACTGATTTATTCCCTGCAGCAATAAAAAGAATGTTTCTTCACTCGGCTGTTTAATATGCAAATATGCAGAACATCCAGCCCCTGACAGCACATCATTAATAAAACCTTGCACAGAGCAGAGCGCCCGATATTTCATCCTGATGAAAATACATGATGATGATTTTAGACTGCACACTTTTGGAGTTGGAACAATGTGCTTTTCTGGTGATGAAACCCCACCCGTCACTGGCGGGGATTGTGGGGGGGTGCGGTGTGCGTGCACAGGCGCTTTTCAGATAAGCGATCAGATATCTACAACAGGAAGTCCCAGGGTAAAGAAAACAGTAAAGACAGAAGGCAGAGAATAGTCCATGCAACCAAGGTCCAAAGGACATGATTTAAATTGAGGTTAGTGACAGAAGGGGCAAGGGGCTACTTTTGGTGGGGGAGCGGTGGCACGCCAGGTTTTTATGTTTTGGACTGCCAAGAAATGTCCTACTTGAGGCTATGGTGGATGCTATTTTCATATCCACGTGGAAGAAGACAGCGAGCTGTAAAAAGAAGAAACGGGGCTCAGGAATTAGAACTCCTGGCAGGCTCTCCCTCCAGTTACTGAGCTTTTATGATGAGTAGTTACTTCTCAATGACTCAGAGACTCTTTAAACAAGCAAAGGGAAGGAGAGGCTGGAAGACAGCCCCGGTCCCAGCCCATGCATTTTCTCTTTCCTCTAAAATCTTGGATGGATGCTAACAACGTGTAGAGGATTATAAATCCTTAAATTTTTTTTTTCTTTCTTACAACTTCTTCTATTTTCCAAACTTCCTATAATGAGTATGCCATGTGTTTGAAGAGAAAAATCATGTTTTTAAAAATGCAATTTATCTTTTAAAAAAAAAGGCATGTACACAGGCCAGGGCCCAGGGATTTACAAGATCACCAGCCCTAAGGAAGAGTCCTCGCTCCCGGCTTTGTGGAATTCTGCCATAACACCTCGTGTCTGCTCTCAAAATAAATATTTATTAAATGGCTAAATGAGATACTAGTTGTAAGTGCTCAGGACAGTGCCTGAAACATGGCGAGCCCCATAAAAGTCCTTGTTAAATAAATAACCAGTAAGTCAGATTAAAGACTTGAAGCATTTTAGTCTACAGAGATGAGTTTTCTACAAATATTCTTCATTTAAGTAGACAGAGGACATAGAAATGCTGCGGTTCTTTTCCCTTCTTTTAAGCTTACTACAGTGCCTGGTTCTTATTAAACCAACTGCTCTAGCTTACAGAACTTTTGGATGGAGATCCCCGTGACTGTGCTTGTCCGTGCGACCGTGGTCAATCCACTAAGCACCAGGAACAACCTCCTCTGTGAAAGATACACAGGAGTAATCATACTTATTTTGATGAGTGTTCTGAGTGCTTGTTTTAATCCCATCATCTGTGTAAACATTCGGCACAGTGGCTGCCCGAGGATAGAGGCTCAGGCTGAGCACTCCATCACCTACTGTATACCACCCACTTCACATAGGTCAGCTACAGAGGGGCACTTGCCATGGGTGCTTGCCATCTGCCTCTACAAGGATCAGGTCACAAGCTGCGGCAGCTGCTGACCTTCAATAGCCCCTGAAAGAGTTCAGGGCAGACAGCAGAGATGAGGCACTTTGTGCTCCAGGGAAACCGGTCTTTAGATATACTTAGATATTTTCAGGAACTGATTTCATGATCCCAATCCTGGCAGCTCCTCATACCTAGAAAAACACTAAATCCCTTCATGGTGACATCAGCTCCTCCCGATTAGCAGAAGACCTTTTATAAGGTAAGTGCTTGACTGCACTGAACTCCTCCTTCAGCAAGGTCATCTCCACTGACCTTCGGCCACTACCTCTTTGGAGCCATCTCTCAGAGCTATCTGAGGTGCTGTCTCCTGGGCTGTGGTCTTCATTTTGCCCCAAATAAAACTTAACTCGCAACTCTCACGTTGTGCATCTTTTTTAGTCAACATACATATTAATGTTAATCTGTGTGACAATTCATGGCAAACACTGTCAGTCATGTTTCACTATGGGGAGACTATGAGATAGATAGATTTGAACCAAGCTACGCAGCTTGGTCTTGAACTGGAGTCTATATATGTTAGTAGCTCAGTCACGTCCAACTCTTTTGAGACCCCCATGGACTGTAGCCCACCAGGCTCTTTTGTCCAGGGAATTCTTCAGGCAGAATACTGGCGTCTACAAGTCATCAAATCCTATATTATCATACTGGCTTTCTATTAGACCTGCTCTTCCCTTGGCAGGGGGTGGTGGTCGGTATCAGATATAATGACTATTCAGAAAGTACATGGTTAGAATTAAGTTCCATCCATTTACCTCTAGGGTTTGTTTTGTTTTGCTTTTGTTGGGGATCTTAGCTTCCCAACCAGGGATCAAACTGTGCCCCTGTAACAAAAGCACTGAGTCCTAACCAATGGACTGCCAGGGAATTCCCATTTACCTCTATGTACAGTTACAATTCACATTCGAAGAGTCTCTATTTTTATCTTTAAATAAAGTATTTAAAAACAAAATAGTTACAGGCTGAGAGGCAGAAAGACACAGGCAAGTGGCAAAGAGGATGGAGTCTTAGGAGATGCCCAGAGTGACTATTAGCCCAAGTCCCCTGGGCTGCACTGTTACTGCAGAAGCTCATGTATTAGTGAAAAGACATTGCTTGCTGGAATTTCTGAGATTTCTCCCCCGCCCCCTTAATTCTAGACAACTTTGAGAACAAGACATCAGCAAACTCGGTCTTCAAGTTTGTGATCTTCAAGTTTGCAATAGTTCCTCTTTTTTTTAAATTAAAAACAAATTCTTTCAGCTGCGTCTCCAGGCATTCGGGATCTTACTTCCTGGACCAGGGACCAAATCTGTGCCCCCTGCAGTAGAAACACAGAGTCCTGACCTCTGGACCACCAGGGATGTCCCTGGCTACCTTTTCGCTGAAGACGAACTAAAAAGCAGCGAGGAGGGAACTGCGTGCCCTGCTCACACATCCGCCCATGCTTCTCCTCCTCTCCGTCCTCTTGTGCTCCCTCTAACGGACCAAAAGGAAGACTCTGTGCTCAAGGGAAGAGGGCTTTGGGGTTTTGTTTCCAAATATTTCAATTATAAATCAATCGTTTAGCAAAATTCAATGGAGTTTGCAAAATTTCCCCTTGAATCAGCTCCCACGGAGAACCCAAAAAGTCTTGGGGGCAAAATTTCAAGTGATCTCTCTCTCTCTCTCTCGAAGGTTTTAGTCAACTTCTCCAAGCTAGTGCTTTCCATGTTTCTGATTTTATGTGCTCGGTAATACGCCCTCATAACTCAAATGGGATGAACCAATTAAACATTTCCCTGTAGTCTCTAAAATAGCTGCTCTTGGCATGTTTTTTGCATGGCACAAACCTCTGCGGGAGGAAACGATAGAAATCTTGCACTATTTAAATATAGAATTGGGACATCAAAGAAGGGGTTGTATTGAAATAACATGGATAATTAAGGAAGTGGAGAACAGTAATAACTGATTTACATAAAATGCTAATGAGTCTCTTGACTTGTTTGGCAATTTGCACTTTAGGCTTGGTGACTGTGGCTCCAAATTTATGATCTCATTTTTATTTTAATATTTTCTTTTAGCGAGTTGTAACCAACACTAATGGGCGCCTGCCAATGTCTAACCTCTTCCAGAAGAACCACCCAGAATCTTCTTCCCCACCCCATCAAGCACGTGGGGCTTGGGTGAGGGGAGGATGCAATTGGCCTGGGAGCTTCCTGGACACCCTGTTTTGGTCGCGTTTCTTTTTCTTTTCCGGGGCTGGCGTCCGTAGGATGGTCAGGGGTTTTCATGACATTCACAGTCGGCTGAGCTCACGGGGCTGGAGAACTTGGAAAACAGAGGCAGTGTCTCGAGGGGCTGAGCGGGTCCTTGTGTAGCCTGCTTCTTGCTATTCAGAGGGAGAGCCTGGGGTGGGG
>SJYT01030005.1:1222076-1262309 GCA_006410635.1 Cephalophus harveyi | reverse complement strand
TCTTTCGCGCTTTGGGCAGCAAACATTCTGCACTATCCTCTAGAGCCCTGTGCCTCGGAGAAGAAATTACATGCTCCGGAAATCCCTGTTTTATTGTACTCTTCTCCAGATCTCGCCTGGCAGGCCCACTGCCTCCTGTGAATGAGAATGAGGGCTGGATCTTTTCCGTGAGGACGTGCCTGCCTTGACCTTCAGCGTCCCCTGCTTCCCTCCGAGCCCTCTAAGCATGATCCATTGCTATCTCCGGCCGTTCCCCCATCCACCCCACTGACGGGTTTCAAAGCTCCTTATATTTCTGAGTCCTGATGCGCGGCGGCAGTGACCAGGGCTCTGCCTGGCTCTCTCGTGGACTGCCCAAGGTCACCACTGGGGAGAGGAAGGAGGCAGGGGCAGCCTTTATCAGGATGTATTGCTTCACTTTTTCTATCCATCATCGAGGTGATGATTCTATTTTAGTGAAAATCCATTGAACTCCGATCAAGTCAGATGGCTGTTATCACTGGAAACTCAAGAGCTGTCAGGCCCTAATCGGTACAAATGTGGGACCAGGAAATGGGGGAGCTCCGGGCCAGCGATGGTCTTCTGGGGGATCTTTGTGGTCTTCCTGGTTTCCGCAGTTTCATCGGACCATTTTATTTGAAGCACCTGTTCGGCTGCTCGGTTGGCAAGCGGTAACATCTGGTTGCACGAGGTAGAATGGACTCCCTCCGATCACAGGCGGTTGAGGTGAAGTGTGGAGACGGGATGCCTTCTGGAGCTGTGCTGTTTACAGGGGGCACTAACAGCCCTGCTACTGTCAGAACACAGACACACACCCGAGCGACCGCAGAACCCGGACGGTGACAAGCGCATGTTCCAGAAACAGCCAAGCCATCAGCACACATTCATGCACTGTGGCCTGCCAGTGCATGAATATTCCGGTCACCACACCTGGCTATAGAAGTCTATGTTAACAGGCACATTGGAGGACTGAATTGTTATGATAAATGCCCCAATTTGCATTTTCACATGTTTGGGAAGGTTTCAGTCCACAGTTATCACCTTGAACCATGGGGTGGGGATGGAAGTGGGAGACAGAAAGAGACATTTCCAAGCTCCCTGAAAAATTCTTTTTGGCTTGTCTTCTAGTGGTTGATTTCATGAAATCTGCCATTTGAAGAAAGTCATTCCGGAAATCCCTGTTTTATTGTACTCTTCTCCAGATCTCGCCTGGCAGGCCCACTGCCTCCTGTGAATGAGAATGAGGGCTGGATCTTTTCCGTGAGGACGTGCCTGCCTTGACCTTCAGCGTCCCCTGCTTCCCTCCGAGCCCTCTAAGCATGATCCATTGCTATCTCCGGCCGTTCCCCCATCCACCCCACTGACGGGTTTCAAAGCTCCTTATATTTCTGAGTCCTGATGCGCGGCGGCAGTGACCAGGGCTCTGCCTGGCTCTCTCGTGGACTGCCCAAGGTCACCACTGGGGAGAGGAAGGAGGCAGGGGCAGCCTTTATCAGGATGTATTGCTTCACTTTTTCTATCCATCATCGAGGTGATGATTCTATTTTAGTGAAAATCCATTGAACTCCGATCAAGTCAGATGGCTGTTATCACTGGAAACTCAAGAGCTGTCAGGCCCTAATCGGTACAAATGTGGGACCAGGAAATGGGGGAGCTCCGGGCCAGCGATGGTCTTCTGGGGGATCTTTGTGGTCTTCCTGGTTTCCGCAGTTTCATCGGACCATTTTATTTGAAGCACCTGTTCGGCTGCTCGGTTGGCAAGCGGTAACATCTGGTTGCACGAGGTAGAATGGACTCCCTCCGATCACAGGCGGTTGAGGTGAAGTGTGGAGACGGGATGCCTTCTGGAGCTGTGCTGTTTACAGCGGGCACTAACAGCCCTGCTACTGTCAGAACACAGACACACACCCGAGCGACCGCAGAACCCGGACGGTGACAAGCGCACGTTCCAGAAACAGCCAAGCCATCAGCACACATTCATGCACTGTGGCCTGCCAGTGCATGAATATTCCGGTCACCACACCTGGCTATAGAAGTCTATGTTAACAGGCACATTGGAGGACTGAATTGTTATGATAAATGCCCCAATTTGCATTTTCACATGTTTGGGAAGGTTTCAGTCCACAGTTATCACCTTGAACCATGGGGTGGGGATGGAAGTGGGAGACAGAAAGAGACATTTCCAAGCTCCCTGAAAAATTCTTTTTGGCTTGTCTTCTAGTGGTTGATTTCATGAAATCTGCCATTTGAAGAAAGTCATTTAAACGTATCTGCTGCCCTGCCAGTACTCTAAACTTTTCCTAGAGGTGGGTGTGAAAAAGGGTGATGGGATGGTTTTCAATCAGGATCCTGGAGCTCAAAGCGACATTTAATTCTTAACTATCCAAACTTGAATTATTTTCCCTGTAGGACATCAAGAATCATATTTCTTCCACTGCCCCTTTGCAGGCCAACCCCTGCTGGGAGGGGCTGCGTAGGAAGGAACTTAGGTACCTGAAAACTTGGTGCCTATGTGTTCACATCACCACTGTAAAATACCCAGCAATCTTTCTGTGTATTTTCTATTTTGCAATCTATACCTTTATTCCTCTTTATCAGTGAGGGTAACTGAATATTGACTATGCATTCTTAAATAAATTTGCATTCTAACTAATAGCAACCATAATAAGGGTCATTATTTACTGCACACTTGGGGTGGACCAGGCTGTGTGCTTTATGTACGTTATCTCATCTGAGTCTTGACACTGCATCTCAGTGAGATGGGGACATCTCCCGGCCCCACTGATGGATGAGGAAACTGGGGATCTGAGGGCACCAGCCACTGACCAGGACGATCACGTGATTTAGAAGCGGCAGATGTGTAAGAACAGCACCACCATTCACCTTTCACAGTCGTACGGCACCAGAGAAGCTGCTGAGCCACCTTTGCTCCCAGAGCCTCACCACGGGCGCTTTCAGGATGGGCAAAGGAGGCTCAGTGTAATGGAGAGACACTAACACAGTGAGAAACGACAGAGAGGCTCTCCAGTGAGGCCGTTAGAGCGAAAGCGCGCAGGAACTGGTGTTCCGATCAGCATCCTGTTACTTCCATCATTATCACTTTACACAAAAAATAAGACCCAGAAAAGCATATTCATATCAAGATAAGTCATTAAATAGTAACGTCAACCTGCCCAAGTCTAACAATGCTGTTAGAACAGACAGGTGGCTCTGCTTTGAGAAAGACGGTCTGCTGTGGGAAGCAGAAACCTGAAGTTTTAATGCCAAAGGTTTATAGACAAGGTCGCCCGTGGATTCTTAGGGAAGATACTAGCAAATCCATACAGCAGTGTCGTGCTCTCTTGCCACTGAACAGAATGAAGAAATGCATATGCAAGGGGCTTCCTAAGAGTGGGAAAAACTGAATTCTTTCCGTGGCAGGTTATGTTTGCATTAAGCAATGATGTAGGTTTTTAAAAAGCCATGGCTGTTGTGAACCTATTTTTAATTAAGGATGAGAGAAAATCCTTTTGCACGATTTTCCAAGGCAGAGGCTATGCATTCTAGCACAGGAAGCGTGCTGTGGTGTTATTCCACCACCAGCTGAAGTCTGAGCACCTGGCCCATCGGCAGCCACGTGAGGAACCCTGAACATCTCTTTCTTTTTAAGATCCCTGAAGACTTTGTGCCCAGGGCTCACTGTGCCGGGCGCAGGGCTGTGCAGTTAACGCAAAGCTCCTTGACTACGACCCTGTCTGATGAGACTGGCAATATTGCTATGCCCATCTTACAGATGGGAAAACGGAGATACACAGCTTTCAAACTCTGGCAACTAGGATCAAGGTCAACTCCCATCTGCTTCTGTAGCTCAGGCCCGTCTCCACTTCCGAGCCCATCACAGACTCACCTCGGGGCATCCACTGTGTGTACAGTGGGTCACACAGAAGTACACCAAGCCCAGAACCCACCCCACCTGGAGCTGCCCCAGTCGGGACTCTGGATGCCTCCTCGTTTCAGATTCACTGAGCCAAGATTCTCTGGGACTGGCAGTCGACAACGTGCAAGTGCTGTACCTACTACCCGCTGCGGGGGTTTCAGGGCAAAGGCCACGCCCCCACCCCTGCCTCCGTCTATAGGAACAGGAGTAGGAAAGAGCACGCGCTGACATTCTCCTTAGGGGCAGGGGCTGGACCTCACCCTGCAGAGGCATGAGCTCGTCTACTCCTCCCAGTCTACTGGGGGAGGAAGGTGCTAAGGTGCTGCTTTTGTCCTCAACTTATGGGAACGGAAACACACTGAGAACAGACACGTGGCAGGATCGGGGCGGCTCAGCAAGTGAACGGCAGAGGCAGCAGCAGACCCTGGCCAGCCGGACATGCGGGACATGCCGCGGCTTCTCCATGCTGGCAGAGGGGGCGTCCACACACTGCCTGCTGCTCACTGTCCTGAGCCCGTTAATAAAGCTCACACTAACACCCACGAGGACCTTACGGAGACTGGAGCTGCGGCCGGTTTGTGAAAGCCCACAGTCCCCACTCGTGGAAAGGAAGACAGTGTGGAGTGCTGGGAAGAAGGAACAGGGAAGAAACCATAATCTCAGGCATGAATAAATTCAAGAAACAAATACATGCAGATTCTATCCTCAAAAACATTCTGTGATAATTACGTAAGCAGATGTTAATTTGGCCAGCGGGTTGGGGTTCTTAGGGTTAGAGATTGGGTAAAGACAGTGTAACTTCCCTCAAGCCCCTTGAAAGTCTCTTATTTTATGAAATGTCACCACCTGGACATCAATATTGTCTTTTGGAGATGCTGTCCTCTGACTTAAGTCTGAATTTACTATGGAGCCCCCTTAGGAAGCCTTCTTAGGAGGTTGCCTGTCAGGAAAATTAAATGCAAACTTTTATCTCTCCTTTCTAAATCTCCTCCTTTCAATCACTAATCTCTCCAGGAAAGAACACAACCAAACAGTCCCATTAAGTAAGAGGTAGATAGGACTGATGTAAACCAGCGCCCCCATCACCGCTGCCTTGAATTAATGGGCCTGCTCCTTACTCTACGATGGCCCTTCCCCAGATGACCTTGCCAATCAGCAGATCTCACGTTGTCTGCAATTTCCAGTGACTCCGGCCACACTCACAGAGAAGGAATCTGCTTAGGGCATCCAACAGCTCCCCCTACAAATGACTCTAGAGGCTAACTGCAATTTACTGACATACATAGATCTTTAAAATGATTTTTTTTTTAAAGGTAAATTACAATATTCCAACTTTGCAAAATAGACTCTAGGTATGTTAAGAAGCGACTGGCTGTTCTGGGCTCCGGTCGCCCTGGTCTGACTGCCACCCTGGGCTCCCTCTGTGCCTGACGGGGGGTATAAGCAGTCAGGGTGATCGGGTGACGGTGCTGGAACAAGCAAGCCCCCGTGTCTCAGTGTCTTAGGTCACAATGCAGAAGCACGATTCACGTCTCCATGTTCATCTTGGGTCGGTTGAGGCTCTTGCCTTTGTCCTTTTTCTAACAGGGCAGCTGGTGTTGGAAATCTTGCCAGCCAGTGTGGCAGAGGGTGTGGTGCAGCACCCGCGATGCTCTTAAAGCTTCTGCCTCCAAAAGTGTGTCTCGCTGACACATCAATTCCACCCAGATTCCACCGGCCCAGGCAAGTCAGGGGGTGGGAAGGGAGAGTCGCCCCTCGTGCCCAGACACAGGGTCATACCCACTGTGAGCAGCCCTACTGACGCTGCGATGGGGAGGGAGATGCTGAGGATAAGTGAGAATGCCCTGCCAGGGTCCCCCAGGATGCGCACCTCAGGATGGGGCATCACTAGAATTCAGCCCAGCGTTCCGAAGGCCCTTGCGTCAACTGGGAAACATGCTGCCCCTGACCGGGGCTCCCTCCTCCAGTAGCCAGACCACCTCAGAACGTTCCACGGGTCCGGGCCTCGGCTATCTTTCGTCCCCATCACGTTTACCTAACAGATGACCCTACCGATTCCCACTGGCAGCCCTTTGTTGTGTAATGAACAGGATGCAGGCTGATGAATGCAGCCACTGCACAGAAAACGTCAGTTCTTTCATTAAGCAAACCTTCCCGAGTTCATTGTATTGAACCGGGGTTTGGGCTATTAGGCTGACACGTGACAGAGACAATTCTAGTCACATTGTAAGTGCCTATTCATGTCTGGCAAATTCCGTTTCACACGCACGCACACACTGAGAATTGGGCTCTTGTTGCCTGGGATTTTTTTTTTTTCCCGCCCTCGGAGTCTATTTTCCTATTTTTAACTGCTAATTTATTAAGAAACATCCCACTTTATTTAAAGAGAGCCTCAACAAGCCTCGTTCGGGGAGAACATAATGGATCCTCAGGCTGAGATTCTGTTCCGCTGGCCACCTGACATGCCTGTTCTTCCCAGATGCAGCAGTGTTGACACACCCTGTTCATGTGTGAAAGGAAAGAAAAAAATATTTGCGCGTGGAGCTGTGACACCACAGGCTCTTCTAGCTGCTAGCATTTTAAAAGGAAAACATTATTTACAAGCTCAGAGCTTCATTAAAGGAAGGGGACAGGGCTGAAGGCATCATTCCGGAAGACAGGCCATGCATGAGCCTGCCTGATGCGGGGAGAAGTTCTCAGGATCCGGGGCCGGAAGCCCAGGCGGCTTCGGCTCCAGGTGCCCCTTCCTCCATGGGTGGTCCATCAGCAACACGCAGTGGCAAACACGCAGTGGGTGCCTGCTGGGTGGCCAGCCCACGCTGGGTATCAGGATGTGGACAAGCACGGTTCGGGTCTGCAGTCCAGCAGCCAACAGACAATTACACTCAATGAGCTCTGTGGGTTTATGGATCCTGAGCGTAACCACCCTCCTCCGTCTGTTCATTTTCACCTCGTCTAACCATCACTGCTGTCTTAGGGCCCTGGGCTACCTCCCGACTGGTCCTTCCTCTTGCCTCCTACAGACTGCAACCACCTCTTTTTAAAAGTGTGAATCAAACCACGTTGCCCTCGTGCTTTTAAACTTCTAATGACTCCCCTCATGATTAGGATAAAAGCCAGGCTCCTTGTGGTGGCTTTACAATCTAGCCTTTTTCTCCATCTCGCCGTCTATCACCTGGCTCCAACCACAGTAGGTGTTCTTTGACCCTTGAACAGGGCAAGCACATTTGTACCCCAGGACCTTTGCACTTGCCGAGCTTCTGGTTGGGATTCTCTGTTCTAAGTTGTCTGCATGGCTGTCACCACACAGGATTTGGTTGAAATATCATCTTCCTCAAAAGCCATCTCTGACCACATACACAATCACTATCAATTTCCTTTTCTTGCTTCATTTCCATGTGACACAATCTAATGTATTTGTTTCCCCCATAACTTAAATGTAAGCTCCAGGAGCAATGAGATTTTCTCTAATTTAACCTAGCATCTCTGGATTCTGCAACAGTGTCAGACACCTAGCTTTGGAGCAGCAAAAACAAAATATGGATAATAAAAATAAGAGGAGGTGTTACTCTTAGAGCAATGATCCATATTTACATACCCCTCATTCCGTGAGATCTTTATCTGCACTAGCTCATCGAATCCTCACAACAGGAAGTCGTTTCTAGTCTGCAATTTTCCAATCTCCTGTCTGCAGATTAAATTCTGACCAAGATTTTCAGTAACTGCCTGTGACCCAGCCTTGACCCTGACAGGGACATTAGTCTCTGTGCAGACAGCAGGTGGTTCTAAGATCTGGCCTTGGCTGTACCAGCCTCACTTACATGCCGGACAAGCCATCGTCAGAGCAGCATCATTCCACACTTCTAGTGTGTGAGTGTGTCAGCTGCTCAGTCGTGTCTGACTCTGTGACCCCATGGATTGTAGCTGGCCAGGCTCCTCTGTCCATGGAATTCTCCAGGCAAGAATACTGGAGTGGGTAGTTATTCCCTTCTCCAGGGAATCTTTCAACCCAGGGACAGAACCTGAGTCCTGCATTGCAGGCAGATTCTGTACCATCTGGGAGAAGCACCCAATTCTTGTATGTCACAAACCCCAAAGTCAGGACATCAGTTACTAAGGATTAGATGAGGACTCTGGTGACTGCTGCCATGAAATTAAAAGACACTTACTCCTTGGAAGAAAAGTTATGACCAACCTAGATAGCATATTCAAAAGCAGAGACATTACTTTGCCAACAAAGGTCCATCTAGTCAAGGCTATGGTTTTTCCAGTGGTCATGTATGGATGTGAGAGTTGAACTGTGAAGAAAGCTGAGTGCCGAAGAATTGATGCTTTTGAACTGTGGTGTTGGAGAAGACTCTTGAGAGTCCCTTGGACTGCAAGGAGATCCAACCAGTCCATTCTGAAGAAGATCAGCCCTGGGATTTCTTTGGAAGGAATGATGCTGAAGCTGAAAATCCAGTACTTTGGCAACCTCATGCGAAGAGTTGACTCATTGGAAAAGACTCTGATGCTGGGAGGGATTGGGGGCAGGAGGAGAAGGGGACAACAGAGGATGAGATGGCTGGATGGCATCACTGACTCGATGGATCTAAGTCTGAGTGAACTCCAGGAGATGGTGATGGACAGGGAGGCCTGGCGTGCTGTGATTCATGGGGTCACAAAGAGTTGGTCATGATGGAGCGACTGTACTGAACTGGTCCAGAAACAACCCAATGGCTGGATGGCATCACTGACTCGATGGATCTGAGTCTGAGTGAACTCCGGGAGATGGTGATGGACAGGGAGGCCTGGCGTGCTGCGATTCACGGGGTCGCAAAGACTTGGTCATGACTGAGCAACTGAACTGAACTGGTCCAGAAACAACCCGTGCTGCCCCTTCTTGAAGCTTTCCCTCAAACAGCCCAGACACAGGGCTCCCAGCCGCTCCCCACCCTCTGCCACCTGTCTCTTTCAAGAGAGATTTATTACAGCGCTGTCAACACAATCCTACCTTTACGGAAAAAGATAAAAATAAGAAACACCTTACAAGAAGACGGCGCGGAGAAAGCTAAATCATAAATGTTTGATAAGGAATGGTCAAATCCAGACAAATAACTGTTCAATCCCACTTTGTATTAAGCAGATAAAGTCATACAGAAAATCAATGTGATGTATTGAAAAGGGAGGGGAAAAAATGCCAAGCTTGGGGATTGGGCTACATGGTGTTATGAAGTGGTTGCTTCATAAGAGATTGCTTATAATATGATGACCACATAAATTTTTAAAAATAGGGTGCTGATTACTGACATGCTGACCTGTCATTTGTGATCCAGCCCTCTCTTCTGCTTCTCCTGCTCCTGCTGGAGACAATTCCTGGGGTGACACACGTATTCTCGGGGGAGGCAGTAGACAGGAAATTGGTGCCACTGTTCGAAGGGACACTGGCAATTCCTCTGAAACCCATCAGGTCAAAGATGCTCACGACCTGTGCTCCAGGGCATCTGCTTCTGGAAAGTCGCCCTTGTGATGTAAAATGCATACACAGGCGTGCGCATCACCAAATCGTGTTGAAAAGCAAAACAGACTCAACCAACATGTGTCGAGAGAGGAGAGGATGAGGGAATGATAGGACCACATACGGTGGACTATTATGCAGTCATGGCACACCGGGCGGCCAAGCCACCTGCGCAGGGAACCAAATAAGCTCTAAGACGTCACCACACACAAACAGCAAGGTAATAAACAAACGGCGTTCAATGGTCTTGGCTGCATGCACTTTTTAAAAACCTACGTATCTATGGGCTTCCCTGGTGGCTCAGACAGGAAAGAATCTGCCTGCAACGCAGGAGACCCAGATCCCTGGGTTGGGAAGATCCCCTGGAGAAGGGAATGGCTACCCACTCTAGTATTCCGTACACGTATCTATATCTGTACACATATCAATATCAAATATATATATATATCAACTCACACACATATATATAGCACGCATATTTGTACCTGGTGGTAAACATGTAGGAAGTTTCTGGAAGAATCCACAGCACACCTTTAATAGGTGGTTTCTTCTGGAGAGAGCTTAGGGGATGGGGACAAAGGAAAACTTTGATTTTAAAATGTTTTCAAAGGGTTTGAAATTTCACCATGAGCTTCGATTGCTTTTAGTGTTTATTTCCCCCGAGTGGAGTGGCGAGCGGCAATAAGAACAAAACGATGCGAAATGCTTTCTCAAGGTTTGGAAGCCCTGGTTGGTTTCGAGAGTTATCTGACAGAAGATGCGGGGAGCTCTGGGCGTTCATCGCTAAATCTCCAGCCCGGGACCGCTGCCGCCGGAAACCGAGAAGTCCATCTGGAGACGCCTCCTGCACTCAGGGGCCTCCTCCACCTCCAGGGAGCACATCGGTGCCTCGGACTTCCTTCTGTTTCCCCCAAGCCCACCCCAAACCTCCTCAAATAAACGGAAGGGGTTTCTGCCACAGATGTGGGACCTCTGTGTGCAGAAGTGCATGGTAAGAGGTTGGTTCGCGGTGGCCAATCTACTTTCAGTACTTTCTCTGTAAGGTAATAAGCTCCTGCCTGCTGATGGCCTTATTTTATATAACCTGTAATTAAATAAGAACAACAAAAAAGAAGCAGCAGAGTATACAAAAGGCAACAGATGGGGGAAAGGGCCTTCAAAACAGAGGATAATAACACTTGCTAAAAAGAGTAAACGCTGGCACACAGAAGATCAAGAACTCCCATGTCACCATGGAGAACGATGTGCTTGCTTGAGGTGAAATAATAGGAGATGAAGGTCAATTAACGATGTACCAATGAGCCTAAAATGAGGCAACTGAATTGCACACACAAATGGTACGTTGGGTTACTGGTGGGGAAGGCCCTGGGGAGGAGAAGGCAGCTGATGAAAGGGAGCTGGAGGCCTGGTGGTTTGCGCTCTTGAAATAAACATCTGAGAAGAGTCAGGCTGTACATCTAAATAAGCAGAGAGGCTGAGACAAATGAAAATACTTTTCCCAATTTATCTTTGACTCGGCACTTTCCATCCTCATACAGGCAAAGATCAGATCAGATCAGTGTGATTTTTGTTCAGATGCTTTTGGGTGCTGGGGAACTAGGAGAAAAGATCCCTTTAGACAAATAAACAGAATTCTCCTGCCCAACCTTCTGGAGTAAGAGATGCGTAACTGTACTCAAGAACCATTTGATAATTGGTTAAAAGGAGGTCTTGAAAGATATTTTTCTTACATTGCACTTTTCGCCAGACTATTCAAACCTTAGGGTACGTGAGAAGCCCCCTGGACGGCTGGCGGATATAGACTGGATCCCAGCGCAGAGGTTCTGAGTCAGGAGGTCTCGGGTGGGAGAGGGGCGGGGCATGAGAACCTGCAAGCCCAACAAGCCCCACGGGGGGTGGGACCCCCACCGCTGGGCTGAGGACCAGGCTTCAAGAGTCACCAGGGCAGTGGTCACAAGCTTAGACTGTGGTTTGAATCCTTAGCTCGGCACTTGCTCATCTGCACTTTAAGTGGTTGGGTCACCTCTCTGCACCATGGAGAGGCTGAGTGCGCCTGTGCTTGCTTAAATAGCATTTCCACAGAATTTAAGTCCACCTGGAACCTCAGACTATATCTGGAAGTAGGGGGTTTGCAGATATAATTAAGTTAAAATGAGGTCATACTGGATTCTGGTGGGGGTAAATCCAGTGACTGGTGTCCTCTTGAGAAGACACACACATTCAGAGGGAAGAAGGTGGTGTGAGGTTGGAAACAGAGAACAGAGTCATGCCAACATCAGCCCAGGAACATCACTCCTGTGAAGATTAAATTACTGATCACATACCAAATGTTTAGAGTAGGGCTTGGCACATAGTGAACATTAACAAAGTTGAAGTTCATATCATTTTTTGGTTTTATCAACACTTTTCTTTGTTCTATGAGTATAAAAACTTTCCCTTGGATTAAAAAAAAAAATCAATACTCTAGAGAAGAGTATGAAGCATGGGTTCTCAACAAGGGGTGATTCTGCCCCTTGGCCAAGGGATGTTTGAGACTCTCCACAGAAATTTTGGCTTTGCAGGACTTGGGAGGGAGGTGGGGGCTGCTGTCGTCTAAGTGAGTAGAGATCTTGGTTGCTGGTAAAGATCCCACAAAGCACAAGAAGGCCCCCATGGCAATGAGTTACCGGAACCACAAGTCAGTAATTTGAGGCTGAGATGCTCTGGTACCAGGCGAACACCGAAGTCCCCTGTCCCTTGAGTCCTGCCTCCCAAGAGTGTCCAGCGCTACGCGATTCCTCCTGGCGAGAAGATCACCACCAACATCCACCCTCCCCACAAAAGCAAAACGCAGCAAGCCATACCAGTAAACAACAGCGCCAGCAACAAAGCAGGACGCCAGCCCTTCTCTGCTCCGCCTCCCAGGCTACAGAAGGCCAAGTGGCCCCGTATCCTCCGGGAATCACAGGCTGCGAAAAGCAGGAGGGGCCCCAGCCCGCCCCCAGGCCCTACCTGTGCCAGGCAGAGGCGAGCGCGCTGCGGGCCCAGGGGAGCCGGGTGCGGCCATCAGGGAGGAAGGACAGTAAGGACCCCGGTCAAGGAGCACGGCGAGCGGAGCTGGGGTGGCGATGATGGGGATGACCATCGGGGCAGATCCGAGGCCCTGGGTGGCGCAACTCAGTGACGGCAGGCCTCGGGGCGGGATGAAGGGATGCCAGTATGTCCGTCTGGATTCTGGGCCGCGCGGGTGGACAAGGGGAGGTGCCGCTGGTATACTCAGAAAGCACCAGGGGGCCTGATGATCTGCTGATTAAACGCGCGCATGAGCCCAGAGGGAACACCTGTGCCAGCGAGCAAGCTCGCAGGCCCCGGCATCCCCGGACCGCGAGTGCCCGTGCCTGCCGCCCTGGCCGCTGCGCTGGGCGGCGTCCACATCCTCTCTCTGCGCGGCCTCCTGCTGCCCGAGGACATGCCAGTCTTCAGGAGACGGAGGAATCTGCTGAAGGTGCCCAGCCCCTGGCTTCTGAAGAAGTCAGGTGGAGGGAGGGCCAAGGAGACACACGCGGATGCGCCCTGTGGATGCGCGTCTCCGCCCTGTGGATGCACGTCTCCGAGAGGCGACAGAGAGAGGAAACGCGTGTCGGGTCGTGATCGCCCACCACGAAGGCCTGATCACTTGACGCTCACGGGCTGCTGGACGTCGGGGCGCGTCACAAAGAGGTGTAGAGGCACGTGCACGCGTCTGCTCACACGGAAAGCAGCCGCAGAGCGTCACTCTCCCTCTCAAGCTGACGCGGTGCTTCTGCTTTTCTGTCCCCATGCTGTGATGAGGCTGATCAGGATTAGGGAAGAATAAGCCACGGCTCCCTCCCAACCTGCCCTTGGTGTTGAACAGACGTCTGACTCGATGTTGGTTTTGTTTTCCCCCAGCAAATCAAGGCATCTCTCCAGGGCTGTGCACAGTGAAGTTTTCAAGATGTGCATAGACAATCATATTCCAAATCAGAGCGGGTGGAACCCTGAACGGGGGACCCCAGCCCGTGGGGTCCCTGAAAAACCAAGCCCGGATCACCTAAATCCGGTCTAACCTCTAAATCAGGCTTCGAATCACAGATTTGTTTACTTTTATTTGGTGATAATTGTTCACAGCAGAACGTATCAGAAAATTCTATAAAAGGAACCACAGCCAGGAAATAGTAAATAATTAATCACCCTCCCTCCCAGCCTCTTGCATCTCTGTTGATATAAATGACGGTATAATTCCAAACCCAATTATCACTACTTAGCCGTTCCATTTTGTAGTTAAAATCCCACAAAATTAAAGTGCATCAATTGTTAATGGTAATAGACCAGACAAGGGATTAAAGATTATTTTAATGTTTATTTCCTGTCAAGAGATCTTCTGGCAGGAAACACCGCAGACAAAAGGCGGTACACTCAGATGAGATTCATATATTTAAATCTTCTAACTTCTGAAAACATTATGGATATAATTACTTGTTTAATTTACTTGTTCCCTCAAGATACGGGCTGGGGAGATCAAGCCAACTTTATTATATCAAGTTCTCAGAAAGGAAAGGCAACCTCTGGAGCATCTAATAAGCTGGTTTATCCTCCATAATCACGTCAGATTTGGAGCCTGGGTCCCTGGGCTCTGGGTGCTGCTGACAGAAGGGAGAGGCAGAAGCTGGGGGTGAGGGAAGTGGGTCTCAGGTCAACTCTTGCACCTGCACCCAGAGGCCCGAGTGGCCACAGGCCTGAAGCTTCCCTGAGCCTCAGTTTTGCCTTGGTGACATACAGTTGATGAGGACCAGCAGCGCACACTGGATAGAGGTGCCAGAGGCTGGGGAGACAGCTGAGTGAGGCCAAAGTCACCACCAGCTCAAAACACAAGCACAGGCACCCTGACGTGCGTGCAGCTGCTTTCAAGGTGGTCGCCCAGGAGAACCGCAGATGCTCAGTTAATCTTTCCAGGTCATCACAGAGACAGACACGTGCGCACGTGCTCACACACACGCGTACGGGCACATCAGAAAACACAATCGCAACATCCAGGGGTCCTTTGAACACAATCTGAGAAATACTGGTCTATTTCCAGAAATCCAGATGATGGCAAAAATAGGTTCCATCTCAATGTCCAATCAATTTACTCAGGATGTAGGTTGAGAGAGATTAAGAAGTTCAAAGGCAATAAACAAACCAACGGGGAGGAGGAATGGGCAAATGGACAGATTGTTTGATAAGACAAAAAAATAACTGCTCACCTAAAATTACTACTTAGATCCTAGAGAAAGACTCTAGAATATAAAACACTGAGCTGCCTGGGAACAACCAGCAAGGACCTACTGTACAGCTGTCTCTTATACACATCTAGATGTGTATAAGAGACAGCACATATACCCACAGATTATATTTTTTTTAAAGTTTAAACTTTTAAACGTTTTAAAAGCTTAAACCCAAATTTGTTTTTAAAAAGTCATCACATGGAAGAGAGAAAAAAATAACAAAATATTAAGAGCAATCATCTTAGTGCAATGGAGTTAACAGAACATTTTAATTTTCTTCTGCCTAAGTGCCTAAATTTTTTTTTCTCTTCTTTCTACCATGTGTACTATTGGCTACATATTAAAAAAAAAAAAAAAAACACAACTTTTTCAAAGTAACACATGACTCTTGATAGGAGAGAGAGAGGGGAAAAAAAAATAAGTTCAACCAGGCCTTATGCCTGGGTCCAGTCAAAGAATTTACTTAGCTCATTAGTTAACAAAGATTAAGAAATTCACGGTCTAATACATACATATATAAAAGAAATACGTGCCTATCTACCAACTCTGTTTTCTTTCCAGAAAAGTAAGAATCTAAAAAGAAAAGGACTGTGGCTTCTTGTCCCCAGCACCCGCTTCTTGAGCGTGATGAACCCTGAGTCCTGGAGGGAGGGAGGGGGCTGGGAGTCCTGGCGCTCATGGCTGGGTGCTGACCCCGGGAGCAGTTGTCACGGGGACTCGCAGGGAGACCTCGACCAGGCTGAGAAACCAGCTGTGCCCTGGGCGCCAGAGAGGAGGGTGAGCCGCTGGCGGTCTGAGTGATTCATCACGGCTTCCCATACAGCCCCTTACAGCATCCGCGATTGCATTTGGCGATCATGGGGCACAGCTTCCAAATATGCTCTAAGTAACTCAGAGCCTTGCTCTCAAGTCGCCTTCTGGGCCTGGCTTATCGTGAGGGACTTGGAGGTGTTTCCTTTAAAACAGTCCCAGGAAAGCCAGCCCTACATTCATCGGATACCTGATCTCCACAGGAAATCATCATCACAAGAAAGTAAAGGACGAGGGGCTTCCCTGGCGGAGCAGTGGATAAGAATCCTCCTGCCAACGGGAGGATTGGCCAATGGGTTCCACCCCTGGCCCAGGAGGATCCCACATGCCACGGGCCAAGGAAGCCTGTGCGCCACAACTACTGTGCCCCTGCACGAGAGCCCGTAAGCTGCGACTCCTGAGGCCCTTGCACCCTAGAGTCTGCGCTCAGCAAGAGACGCCACCGAAGTGAGAAGCCCACACGCAGCAATGAAGAGTAGCCCTTGCTCGCCACCAGAGAAAGCCTGTGCAAAGCAATGAAGACGCAGTGCAACCAAAAATAAATAAATTTTAAAAAAAGAGGGAAGAAAGTGATTGATGCTGCTGACCATCTCTGTGCCTGGCATCCTGCCAGCCACCTCATTTGCACAACATCTAACTCCATCAGGTACAGTAAATAAGGCTTCCCATTTTAAGGGTGATAAGACTAAGGCTCAGGAGGAGTAAGGTTGGTTATGACTTCCACCACTTTGGAGTAACCCAGATTCGTACTCAAGGGGGCCTGATTCCAGAGCTCACCTCCTACCTGAACCAGTGGCAGAGGAGAAGGCTGGATGTGGCCCGAGGAGGTGAGCTGGGTCTCTGCAGGTGGATGAACAGAGGGTCTTTCTTGGGTGGGGGGAAAAGAAGGAATCGCCCAGCAGGTACCAGGTAAAGACAAGAGTCGAGCCCTGGGCCTTGGCCGAGCACCCAGGGTACCACCTGGCGTCCCTCCAGCCCATCTCTGATACCCTCTTAACAATCTGCTCACACTTCCAGGGACCCGCATGGCTTCCCACCTCCAGGGGACTTATTCTCCTGCCAGAGTAAGACACTGAATAGCTGCCTGTATTCAACCTGACATCCACAGATATTTAAGAGTCTAATTCGATCGTTACATCTTTTCTGTAGACACAAAGGAACAGCAGGCTTCTGGCACCTCGGGGCTCCCTCTCACATTCACCGTGCCTGTTTAAGCGTGCTGGGGATGGATACACACGAAACAGGGCCGTTTAACTAAAGATGCTGCATAACGGGGTTACTTTGCTGCCTGACAGTGTAGTCAACCTTGGTGGGTCCCAACGCCAGCCAAGAGATGCTGGCCAACGTGGTTGGGGTGGGGTCCAACTTGCTCATGAACACGGTGGCTAAACAGATGGGCAATGGCTCCAGCAGTCAGGGGTCTATCAACTGAGCTCAGGAAAGCCAAATCCCCATCACTGCCAGGCTTAGGAGATGCTCCATTAAGGAGACTCACGTTGTTACAAGAGTTAAGGACATAAACTCAACAGCCAGCCCACTTTTTCCCCCCGACCCCCTTTCACTGGAAGGCTCGTCATGTAGGTGATGCTATAAGCTCTGAAATTTTCTGTGTGCCTCAGGTGGCTGGCTCGCAGAAATGCACCTTTGCAGGCCAGGTGAGATTTGTGGGACGGGCAAGATGTGGCATGGAAACCCATTCCCTAACCTTTCACCAGGCCTGAAATTTACTGTGAATAGAATTCCTAAAAATCCATGTTGGCCTCTGATTTAAAACTACTAAATCCGGGTCCCTGAGAACACCTCCACTGTAATAAGTACTCACTGTGACAACATATGCTAACTGCGCGACCTCAGAGACTAGCGTGGACAACCTACCCGTGAGGAATGCACCGAAGCTGGCTGTCCGTGGATCCACACCGCTGAGGCTTCAGGGGCAGGCTGCGGCACTGGGGGAGCATTAAATATCGCACCAGCGGGCTGCCGTCGTGGCCGGCTCCCATCGTGGTGGACGACAGTGGGAACAGTGTTGGGACCCTAATTCCACACGGGTGACAAAACTGAAATCTGTGTTCACTTGGGACGTGCATGTTGTCTCCAGCTTATGGAATTTAAGGAGGAAACTATCTGCAAGTGTACAGAAATGAGTACGTTTTTCTGAAAGACAAAACACCATTCAGCCACAAGAAAGATGAAACAACGCCATTTGCAGCAACAGGAATGGACCCAGAGATGATCACACTACGTCAAAGACAAACACCACATGATATCACTGAGACGTGGGATCCAATCTTTTTAATTATACAAATGAACTTATTTACAAAACAGAAACTGAGGTGCAGGTGTTGAAAAATAAACTTATGGTTACTAAAGAGGAAATGTGGGGGTGGGGAGGGGCAGGATACACTGGGAGCTGGAGATGAACATACACACACTACTATACGTGTGCTCAGCCGTGTCCGACTCTTGCGACCCCACGGACTGCAGCCCGCCAGGCTCCTCTGTCCATGGGATTCTCCAGGCAAGAATACTGGAGTGGGGTGCCGTTCCCTTCTCCAGGGGATCTTCCCAACCCAGGGATTGAACCTGAGTCTCCTGCATTGGCAGGCGGATTCTTTACCACTGAGCTGCCTGGGAACAACCAGCAAGGACCTACTGTACAGCGCAGGGAATATTTAATATTCTGTGATATTCTATTCAATATTCTATTCAATATTCTGTGATAACCATATGAGAAAAGTATCTGAAAAGGAATAAAGAAATGTGTATGTATAACTGAATCACCTTCTGTACACTTGAACACAACATTGTAGATCAACTATAAGCCAATAAAATCTTAAAAATAAAGAGTACTAAGAAGATACACACATCTTTTCATCTCCAAACTGTGCCTTGAATAAACTAAAGAAACACTGTGGTCACTGTATGTATGTGCTGCTGCTGCTAAGTCGCTTCAGTTGTGTCTGACTCTGTGAGACCCCATAGACAGCAGCCTACCGGGCTCCCCCATCCCTGGGATTCTCTAGGCAAGAACACTGGAGTGGGTTGCCATTTCCTTCTCCAATGCATGAAAGTGAAAAGTCAAAGTAAAGTCGCTTAGTCGTGTCCGACTCTCAGCAACCCCATGGACTGCAGCCTACCAGGCTCCTCCGTCCATGGGATTTTCCAGGCAAGAGTACTGGAGTGGGGTGCCATCGCCTTCTCCAGGTCACTGTATATAGTGATACATTAAAAGGGACAAAAAAAGATCCTTTTTATACAAAGCCAAACGATTTTTCTTTTCTTTTAAAAACTTCATTCATTCTTCCTGCTTCTTTCCTTTCTCATCCTCCTTCCCTCCTTCCTTCCTTAGGCCGCCAGGATCACTCAATTCCCCTGACTGTCCACTGACCAGGCCTGTGAGATGGGGACAGAGGGTGCCTGTCAGGTTCCCCTATGGGTTAAATGAGAGGATGGGTGCCCCCACCTTGGACACTTTGGACCTTCAACATATAAAACGATCGTGTTAATGGCAACAACAAAGTTATTTTTACTGAGGTCAGAAGTGGCCACACACACGAAACAAAAGGACCAGGGGGAGAGGAGAGGAAAAGAGAGTGGGAGGGGTATGGGTGGATCAAGGTTGCGTGTTGATAGGGGAAGAGCTGGGTGAAAAAATGAACAGGGCAAAGTCAGCCTAGCAGATAAAGCCTAGGCCACCCAAAGGAGAATAAACAGGGGCCTCCTAGTCAAAGCTTGTTCTAGCAGGGGAGTCAGCTACCATCGGGGGTGTTGGGCAGAGGCTCAAAGGCAGACAAGGAAGAGGGCACATTTTCTAACAGGAAAAGGGAAAGCTTCAGTGTGTTATGATTGGAGGCTGTCAGCCTGGGGAAGCTGGGGGCAGGCCAGCTAGGAGCGTGACATCCCAGGAGCTTGGTTTGGGATCATATCTGGTTTTCTCTAGCTGGTCCTGAAGATGGAAGTAGGGACAAAAATTAGCGACGCCGGGTGTTACTGACCAAGTCCTGAGCATTTCTGGCTGATGACTGCGGAGGCTGCAGGTCAGAGATCTATGATCAGATACGGCCTGGCCATCGTCCATTTGTATACCCAGTCTCTCATTAGCAAGACCATTTAGTGACCCGTAACGGTTTACCCCAAAGCTGTCCACGAAAAAGACTGTGATGAAAACTCTTCCCACAAGCAGCCTGTGCAGGGCGACTGGCTGGCTGGACCACCCACAGTGCCTCCCGACCACAAGGGCACTGAATTCTCAGAAAGCTCCCCACAGCCTAGGAACAGACTCCCTGTCGCCCCGGGCCTTTGCACAGGGGTATGCATGAATTTGAGAGGAAAAAGGTGCTCTGGCGTCCTACAGAAATAGCCATTTTTCATACCACTCCTGGGAGGTGGTAATTTATTTAGGCATCTTTCAACAGACTTTCTGTCCGACTGATTTTCTCTCTGCCTTCGACTTCTCCAAGGTGCCGCACACCTGTCCTGGGTGAGTGAGTGCGGTGTGTGGATAGGAGAGTCCAAGAAGCTGGATGAACAATGGAAAAAGACTGCGCTAAAGCAAATGGAGGAGAAAAGCTCGCTGTTCATGCGAAATTTCTGCCAAAGTGACTACTAATGTTGCTCTTTAGAAAAACAGCAGTTTAAAAAAAAAAAAAAAATCTCTAGGTCTTTATAGAGTTGGAGAGGAAAATAGTTGGGATTTCCCCAAAGCAGGAATAACTTGGTTTCATGTCACTAGCCTTAGCCAATACATGTTTGGTCTATGTTCTAGAACTTTCTGTTTTGGATCTAGGGTTTAAAGCCAGGATCTGCCACTTAGCAGACAGGTGATCCTGAGGTTCACTTGGGATTATTTTGAGGCAGAAGGGAGGTGATATTCTAAGGGCTGGTGTGGGACTAGAGCTTAGTGAGCACAGAGGAAATAGAGCTATGATTTTTTAAATGGGGAGGAATAGGCCTACTCTCAGAGAATGGAAGCAGGGAAGGTTTAATGCAATGGAAATTAGGCCAAAAAGGCAGGCTGAGATTCATCTCCTTCCCTAACAGATTCAAAGGTGCTCTGCAAAGTATCTGATTACATGTTGAAAAGGGACCATTATTCTACAATCCTGTGATTTGTGTAATGATGTATTTGTGCAGAAAGACATCCAGGGGGTCTTTCCGACCTAGGGATCGAACCCAAGTCTCTTTTGTCTCTGGCATTGGCAGGTGGGCTCTGTACCACTGAGCCACCTGGGAAGCCCATAAATGTGGAGAAAGGCAGAAGAAATCAGAGTAACCAGCCAGTCTCCAAGGTGGAAAGAGAGGTGCGCCAGACTGCGAAGTGAGCCCTTCAACATGGTCTGCGTGTGCCTGGCTGGCATTCATTTGCCCTTCCCATAAAGCACCCTAATTCCTAAGGGAAACAGTCATATCCTCGGTCCCAATCCATGTGTTTTGGCATCTCATGATGGCAGATGATCTATACTGTGCAAATATTCTTACAGGCTGAACCAAGAATCCCAACCCCCTTCCCTCAGCCAACAAGATTAATGCCAGTCAACTGGTCAACTCCAGGTTTTGACAAAAGGTGCATCTTTCTTTACCATCATCAATGAAAGATGCTTCTTATCTATACAGTGAAAAGCTGAACCCCAGAGGGGAAGAAAAAAACTTCATGACATCTGAATACCCAGGTCCAGCACAGGCTGAACCCACGATAGTCCTGGATTCTCACTTACATAAGGTAATAATTACTTTTTCCCTCATAGCTGGAGAAGGCAATGGCAACCCACTCCAGTACTCTTGCCTGGAACATCCCATGGACAGAGGAGCCTGGTAGGCCGCAGTCCATGGGTTCCGGAAGAGTCGGACATGACTGAGCAACTTCACTTTCACTTTTCACTTTTGTGCATTGGAGAAGGAAATGGCAACTCACTCCAGTGTTCTTGCCTGGAGAATCCCAGGGACAGGGGAGCCTGGTAGGCTGCCATCTATGGGGTTGCACAGAGTCGGACACAACTGATGCAACTTAGCAGCAGCAGCAGCATAGCCAGTGAAGCATATACCAACCAAGTAAATCAGAATAGGAGATGGGATACAGAGGAGGAATGATTTTTTTTCATGAAGTATCAGGATATCAAGTGATCTGGTTATTCATTCTGGCAAATGCCTCATGCTGGAAAAAAAATAATTTTCTTTTTGCGGGGGTGGGGTGTTGTTCCCCAACACCACCTCAGCTGCTGAGTGAGCAAAGAAGAATATGAATAAACTCCATGGCCACAAGAAGCCCAGGGCTTCCTTTTAAATCAGTTCCTAGAAGGTGAGGAACCAGTATATCATAGTGAGACGATCATTTATAATGGGACCTTTATTAGGAGCCAGGGTATAAAAACTACGTGAAACAGCCTCCTAAGCAGATTCGGTGCGTAGCTGATTAGCCTCTTCTCCCATGGGGGCCGGCTGGCTCCAGGCAGTGGTGACAAGACCAGGAAGTCATCCCGCCACCAGGCCACAGGCTTACAGCTGGTCACGTCCGAGGGGCCTAACTGCTTCCTCAGGGCTCAAGGAGGTGCGTGGCTGCCGCGTGGGCTTGAAGACGCGAGGACCAGGCTTGGGGCCCCTGACCTGGCTGTGTGGTGTCCACGCTGCTCACAAATCCTGTGGCAGCTACAGTTTGCCTCTGTGGTCTGGCTTTGTTGTGGATAAATATGAGGAAGCTAGGCACATAGTACTAGTTAAGTGCTAGTTAAGTACTAGTTAAGTACTAGATAAGTACTTGATAAGTGGTAACTATTTTCTAAGAGTACATGTTTCCGTTTTAATTCTTAGGCGTGAAAAGGGCAGGGAGAGGCTCAGTACAGTTCAACCTGAGATCATCAATACAGGATCTCAGGTCTACACAGCTGTTCAAAGACAGCTCTTCTGTCATTTCAGGCAAACAAAGAGGCCTGTATCTTGGGTTATGGAACCTGGGTTACCGGGGGCAGGGGTCACTGCAGAGCCATCATTTATTGAGAGCTTACTCTGGGCCAGGCACAGTATTATTTAAGTATTTCACTTCCATGAACTTAACTTAATCCTTGCAGAATCTCAATGCAGTAGGTACTAGTAATAATACCAGTAACAACAATGGTAGATACTAGTAATGATGTTAATATTAGAAGAAATAACCCCAGGGTTTCACATCTGTTAAGAGCATTGAGAGTGCCTTGGACAGCAAGGAGATCAAACCAGTCAATCCTAAAGGAAATCAACCCTGAATATTCACTGGAAGGTCTGATGCTGAAGCACGAACCCTTTGGCCACCTGATGCAAAGAGCTGACTCACTGGAAAAACCCTGATGCTGGGAAACACCGAAGGCAAAAGAGAAGGCGGTGGCAGAGGATGAGATGAATGGATGGCATCACCGACTCGACGGATGTGAATGTGATCAAACTCCAGGAGATAACAAAGGACAGGGGAGCCTGGCATGCTACAGTCCACAGGGTTGCCAAGAGTCGGTCATGACTTAGCAACTGAACACAAGAGCTAACACCAAGATGCGGGATGTAACCTGAATCCTGACAGCGGGATTCCAGAATTTGTTACCTGTGTCCCGACCCTAAAAGGCTGGGCAGGGTTAGAACAGTGACGCTTTTCCTGCACCTGTGACTAATGTGTCTGGTTGCCCACAAGTCCCCAGTGATGAGTCCTGACGTGTAACCGAGCAAAAGGCACAGTGGTCTAAGTGGGAAGTGGCCTCGGGCCTGCAGTTATCTGAGCTGGCAGGAGCCCACGGCAGGAACATGGCGTGCCTGTGAATCTCATCCATCCGGTGGGCCCTGGGGGTGGGGAGATCACAGAAACAAACAAGGTGAGAAGGGATGGCCTGGATGGGGAAGAACTTGACCTGGTGCACACAGACGGTGCTCCGCAGACGTCACAGATTCCCACCAAGGCTGGAAGGCAAGCAGGCAGCCCAGAGAGGAAGGCTCTTGGAGCAAACAAACAAACAAACAAAAAACAGTCAACATGGAGGGACAGAAAGAGGAAGTTGGAGACTGAAGCACTGGGTTCAAATTCCACCTCTGACTTCTTCCCTCTCCCCTGTCCCCGCTCCCCCTCCCTACTGCCCCCTCCACATCACGCCCTTACCCTTGAAATAAGAGGGAATGTACATCCTGATGGCAAGCCATGCGGGAGAGGAAATATTCACAAATACCCCTTGATGAGGAATTCCAATTTGGTATATACAAAAGGGCCATACATTTAAATATTTTCCTGTTGCTGTTAAATGGAGAGAAATTGTAAATTATTGGGGGGGTGGGATGGGGCAAGAAGACTCCTACCCAGGGATGTCACACCTCATTTAATACAGCACTTAAGTGTTTACCCTCCAGCAAAATTCTTCTTTCCTCCTTGGCACCTTCCACGGACCCTAGGCTCTTGTTGAAAAGGGAGGAATAATGCTTTCTTTGGTGTCTGCGATCAAGATCTATTTGGTAGCCCACTCCTCTAACACCGCCCGTGCGGAGAAATAATTTCGGCTCCCCGTTAATTTGAGTATTGAACTGAAATTCTGCAGCTGCTTTCTGCATGGGGGGGGGGGTGGGATGGGGCAAGAAGACTCCTACCCAGGGATGTCACACCTCATTTAATACAGCACTTAAGTGTTTACCCTCCAGCAAAATTCTTCTTTCCTCCTTGGCACCTTCCACGGACCCTAGGCTCTTGTTGAAAAGGGAGGAATAATGCTTTCTTTGGTGTCTGCGATCAAGATCTATTTGGTAGCCCACTCCTCTAACACCGCCCGTGCGGAGAAATAATTTCGGCTCCCCGTTAATTTGAGTATTGAACTGAAATTCTGCAGCTGCTTTCTGCCAAGCCTGAAAGCAGAAATTAATTTCAATGACCCAGGCGAGTGGAGGGGAGCGTTGTCAGGTAATTAGTCTTCGTCTTCTGCTACTCAGGGTCTATCAGGGTGCTAATCCATACATAAACCCAGGCATTCCCCGAGTCACTCACAATCTGCGGGGCCATTTAACTACCTCTTGGTTGGGTTCGCCAGAGCCGGGGCATCGCAGGCACACGGATGAAGGCTCGCTTTCGCGTCTACCCTTCCGTCTGCCTAGCTGGGGCCTGCGGAATTAATGCAGCTGATTTACATGTTCTTTTCCTGTTTGAGCGCGGTGTCTGCCATTGATTAAGTGGAGCTTGGGGTGGGAAGGGGAACCGGGGGAGGGGTCTCCCCCTCCTGCGGCGTCTGACTTGCCAGTTTATTAATGAAAGAGGCACCAATATTGATAGCCCTGACACTACAAGAGCAGCAATTAGAGGGTATGTCCTTCCAGGATTCTAATTAAAAAGGAGCCTCTTCCTGCCCAGGATGGTTCCTATTGTCATATATGCACTCGATTCTGGCTTGGGTTGGGGGTTCCTATGCCTTTTCCTTTAGGAAAATCTCCGGGGATGGGGGAGGGGGCAGAATAAACACAGGTTCATAAAGCTTTGTTCCTAATGAGGGTCATTGTGAAATCCACGGAAAAGAATGGTACTTGGAGAAGGTACCTCTTGACAAAGGCAGCCTGCCTCCCTCCAATCCTCTCCCAGACACTTCTCTGGGCTTCTGGTTTTTCATGCTTTGGACCCTGAGGGACCGGGAGTGAGTGGCTAGGTGGGGGTGTGGGATTCAAATAAATGAAACAGACACTGTGATAACTTTCTGAGCTACTGAAGCACCTGTATCCGCTACACTGTTCACCCTTCTGGCAATTCTGTGGTATGGGTTTCCGGGATTCCATTTAATGGAAGAGAAAACTAATGCCTAGATCGGATTCCATTTAATGGAGGAGACAACTAATGCCTAGATCAGAGACACGCAGTGGCTGGTGGCTCTTCCTGATCCACACTCCTTCACCCCCGTCCAGGCACTGAGCACCCCCAGGACCGTGGGGCCAGGCAGGCGGCACAGAGGAAGGGGGAGCCCTGCCCCTCTGAAAGGGCGGCCGGCTCTGCAGCCCCGGCCAGCCCAAAGAGGCGGCCTTTGCTGGCAGCTGACACTATAAGAGGACTCAACATCTGGAATTTTAGGTGTTGAATGATGTCAACTCATCACTGAAGCGCCTTGTAAGGTCTGCAGCTTCAGACACTCTACCTGCTTCCTCAGGACTCTTGAGATTCATTTTTGTTTCCTCAGTTTTTTTTTTTTTAATTTCTGAGCCCAGCTCTTCCGTGTCACTCCCTTGCCTGTGTGGTCACACACCAGAAATGGCCCCAGCACAAGGCTGAACTGAAAGAAGAGACACCAGCTCGGTTCATCAGCGCCACTTTTTCATCCCGTATGTATGCGTTCATATGCAGCATCTGCTTTTCTCTTTCTGACTCCACTTGGAATAACAGGTTCTAGGTTCATCCACCTCTCTAGAACCCACTCAAGGCCCAGAGGGAGGGGATGCGGGGATGCGAGGCAGGCTCAAGAGGGAGGTGATATATGTACACTTATGGCTGATTTGTGTTGATGTATGGCAGAAACCAACACAATATTGTAAAGCAACTTTCTTCCAATTAAAAAAATAACAAAATAAAAATACATTAAAAAAAAATGAGGAAACAGACTGTGGGCCCCAAATGCCCTCCTCCTGGGCCTCCTCAGCTGGCATCAGAGCCCTCTTTACTGTTTGTCCACCCAGGCCGGACACAGAGCGCCCAGGCCTGCACCCCTGGAGCTGGGGAGGGCGCGCTCCCCCGAGCCCACCTCTCCTGCGCAGTCATCCTGAACCACCCTCCTTCACTCCCAGGTTGGTAATGAACAGATCATGTGACCTCAGATCTTCATATTTTTTCCTCTCCTGTGCATCAGTTTTCTCATCTGCAAAATGGGAGACTAATTCTGACCTCGCAGGTACCTTGGGAGGTTCCTGTGAGAAAAAGAAAAAGCACAATGCCTGTCTCCCTGTAGGCAGGCCCACCAGGCCTGACCGCCTGCGCAAGCAACTCCGCCCAACTTGAGGTCCAAGGCGGTCCAACTAATGATATATACATAGGCTTGTGAACTGAGTCTCCTCCCCTGGTGTTAAGAGAACAGTGATGATCAAGAACTGGACAGAAAGCCAGCCTTGCAGCTTCAGTTCTCCTAGCTCTCAGATGGTCTTTTATATACCTCCCTCACAGGACTGCTGGAAGATTATGTCCTCAAAGCAGGCCTGACACTTAGCAGGCCTGATACATAGCAGGCCTGCACAAAAGCAAGCTCCACCAGGCCTATTAATTCTCTTGCTCTGGATTCATAACACTCAGATTTTATCCTTCCAGATTCTTTATTCATGCTTAGGACTAAATCTCTAAAATGACAACAACAATAGCAAAGCCCCAAACAAACAAAACACCTGAATCTTCAGGGAGCTACAACTATGGTATCTCCCCGTAACTTCTCATTTTACTGTGAATTCCTAGAAACAACATCTGAGAGAGAGAGAGGGAGAGAGAGAAGTGGACTTGACAGATAGAAGAGCTCTAAGGCGCTGATGTATTTTATTGGAATCAGAAGTGCTCTGTCTTCCCTCTGACCCCTCCTCCCGGCCCCTCCAGCCTACTGCTGGAGGCACCAGAAGTCAGAGGCATTAGTCTGGTGTCAAATAGCACTGCCATCCACATTCTAGGGGAGTCAATTGCAATTAACAAGGCCATTCAGAAAAGGCAGGTACAGACCAGACAAAGGGAGCAACAGCCAGATCTTATCAGAACCCAAGGCCAGCAGGCAGGGCCTTTCAGAGGCTGTTTGCACTGGGTGAAAAAAAGAAAAAAAAAGGTGATGGAGGAAGATGAGGGCAGGGAGAGGTAAGCTGGATCAGGATCAAAGGGACAGGCAGGGAGGGGGAAGAGCCAGGCTCTGAGCAGAGAGGTCTGCAAACGGAAGGGCTAACTCCTGAGCCCAGCCCCTGGGGTCAGAGCTTGACTCTGCCCCTGGCTACTGAGGACTCGAAACCACTCACCCCTCCAAACCCTGACACTTCCTCCCTGTTTGGCTGAACTGACAGTGCAAACAATGTCTGCAAAGTGCGGAGGGTGGCGTGTGGCGCCGGGCAGTCATCCTGAGAGAAGAGCTTGGCTCGGAGTGCGAGAGGAGGCCTGGCCAGCCAGGAGGGAAGCAGGCTCTTCCAGCAAGCACCCCGGGGCCGAGGTCAGGCGCTGCAGGCGGCCATGCTGAGGGCGCCTCCCTGACCACTCCCACCCACTGCGCCCTGTGACACCCCCACCCCACGAGGTGCTCACCTTTCCTTTCAGAAGGGGGCCTGGGCACCTCCCATGTGCTTGCTAGCTCTGTGCCATTCACCATGGCACACCCAGAAGATAACCTCTCGAGGCCCCTCTTTGTTTTTTTTGTTCCGAGAATGATGTCAGGGACTATAAGGAAGTGCGATGTGGTAGACAGAGGCTGAAAGAGGATGAGATGGTTGGATGGTATCACTGAGTCAACGGACATGAACTTGGGCAAACTCCGGGAGATGGTGAGGGACAGGGAAGCCTGGTGTGCTGCAGGCCACGTGGTCGCGAAGAGTCGGACACGACTTGGCAAGGGAACAACAATAAATGTGGTAGGAAGTCCCAGAGAGACTGGTCTTCAAAGGCCAGGCGGCCCACGGATGAATCCCATGACCACAGACCAACCTCTTGGCCTGTTTAAAGCCTCACCTGTAACGCGGGGGCGGGAATATCTATCATTACAGGATGACCACGAAAGAGTGGGGCAGGCAGTTCCATGTGTACTATCAATTTTTGGGGGGGTTATCCCAGGGTCCCTGGTGTGCCCTAGATGGACAGGCGGGAATGCTCACACGTCTCCAATGGGTACATGGCCTTACCTGGAACTGGGCAGCGGAGGGGAGCAAGCCCAGACCCCACCAGCCTCTCCAGTCAGATAGGGAGTTCTCCCCAGCGTACACACCCTCACTCTGGTCTTATGAAGTCTTTAAACGATGGAGCACATGCTGGCCCCAGGAAGAAGTTACCTGTAGAAGCAGCTGAATTAAGTGGAGGCTGAATACTTTCTAGACCCTCACCCAGACCTAATGCCTGGCTCCAGGGAAGGTGGGGAGCTCTTCCTTCTCTCTGCACTTTCTCAGCTAAGCTGCCTACTTTTGTTTACATGCCTTGGCAATTGAGCCTTCATCTGTCAGGTCCCTGGTAGAATTCTAGGAACTTAAAGCTAAAAGAAATCCATCAATTTAGATTTTTTTAAAAGTTTCTATGCAATCAGAAAAAAGGGGGTCATAAGGAGTTAGCAAAGCGGCTGAGAACAGTGAAAGAAGACAAGAGTCGCTTGATTTTCTATCAGGAAAAAAATAATAACACAGAGCAAAACTTCATTAAGCCAGTGCTGGTCTAGTCCAAAGAGCTTATCATCTGGAGCAACTATTCCCCAGTCACCTGGATGCCTCTCTGTAATCTCCTGAATGCTGAATGTCTGATAATGAAATATATGAATGTATCAGAGAAGCCAGACTTGATTTACTCGAAGGCGCAGGGTATCCTGCAGAGATGTCTCTAAGTGTGCAGAGGAGCAGACAGCGCATAGTAGGTAGTCAATAGCCCTTAGCTTTCTTTCCCTGCATTTTGTATTATCGAAGCTTTAATCTGATTTATAACATGTTCAGTCCTTATCAACAATAACGTGTTTCCATTTTAATATACTACCTTTTATTAAACTGAAGTCACAAACTTAATAGCAAGGGCTCGTCCAAGGCACTTTAATCACTACTGGAGCGCTGATGTCTCTCCTAGGAGAACGGGGGCAAAGCTCAGTTGCAACGACGGGGACCGTCCATCCACCTCTGCGCTGGCAGAATGAGTTACGGGATTGTATTATCAACGCAATTAGGCCGGGCTCCCTCTGCACGTCCACGACAGACCTCTCGGCTCTATACAATAAAAGGTACTTTCCTCTGTGACCTGGTTTCCAAAGCATGCTTTCCCCTAAGGAGGCCACCACTGATGCTTGCATGGAAAGGCTGACCTCTGGGTTCTGTGTGTATCTGTCATTCACAGATTTTCCCAACACGGACCCCTGGTCAAGGGCAAATGGAAACCATATACTAGTGCTTTTCGGGGTGACAATGATGTTAATGACGTCGATGATAGTGCGAATGATGTTGACTTTTAATAATGATGATGATGCTGTGAATGATGTCAGTGGTGCTAAGTACTGAGCACTTAAGGGGTACTGAGCCTCAAGGCTTCCCTGGTGGCTCAGCGGTAAAGAATCTGCCTGCACAGCAGGAGCAACAGGAGACACAGGTTCGATCCCTGGGTCAGCAAGATCCCCAGAGGAGGGCATGGCCACCCACTCCAGTACTCTTGCCTGGAGAATCCCATGGACGGAGGAGCCTGGTGGGCTACAGTCCATGGGGTCGCAAAGAGTCGGACACAACTGAAGCAACTTAGCACGCACGCATGAGCCTTGAGGAAGGTTGCTAACGCATCCCCATTTTATAGATGAAGAAACTGGGGCTTAGAAAATATAAGTGACTTGCTCAAGGCCCAGAGAAAATACCTGGCCAATCCATGACACGGACCCAGGTACGTGGCTTCTGATTCTGTGGGTCATAGTGTGCCAGGCCCATGCCTTTGTCTGCTCGGCTGTTGTAAGAATATACCAGAGACTGGGAGATTTAAGGAACAGATGCTGATTTCTGACAGCTCTGGAGGCTGGGAAGTCCCAGATCAAGGTCCTGGGACTCTGATCTTGAGCGAGATGGGATCTCACCTGTGGTGAAGTTCTCTTCCAGGCTTGCAGGGGCCGCCCCAGGCCGTGTCCTCAGAGGGCCCTTCCTCAGGGAGCACAGCAGGAGACAGAGCTCTGCCTTCCTCATCCTATCAGGGCACTGACCCCAGGAGGACCTCATCTAAACCTAACCCCTCCCTCCAAAGGCCACCATGCTGGGCGCTGGGGCTTCAACCCAGGAATCTTGGAGGACACGTTCAGTCCCTAACAACCCATTTCAAGCAACAGTCTCCCTTCTTGCTTGGTCAGGAACTACACATTAGAAACCCTCCCCGTCCTCCCAGAGGAGATGTCTACGAGGTCCCTTCACCGGTATCTGAGTCAGAGTGGCCAGATCTAAGTCCACCTGCCACCCTTGCTCACACCTCCTGGGTGACAGACTGAAGGATCCATTCACAGACGTGGAATGAGAGCGCTTCACGCCACCAGCTCCGGCCCAGAGCCAGGCCCCAGCAAACCCTGAGTCAGGCAACACTCGACCGCAGACATCAGGAGAAAGAGCATGGTTTCAGCACCAGACACACTTAGACTGATGCCGTCGGGCAAGGCTTCCTGTGTGAACGGCGGGGAACCAGGTTCTGCAGGCCTGCCTTCAGGGACCCTGTGAAGATGGCCCAGTGCCGTCAGGGCACTGAGCCTGGCACACAGTAGGAGCTTGACAAATACTAGCTGTCTCCCAGGCTCTTTCCTGCTCTGAGCCCTTTCTCCTCCTCCTCTTTCACAAATGCACCACTGACCCCAATTCCCTCCCCCACAGCACACACATTCCAGCCCAGAACTGAACTCTAGCCCACTGGCCCCGGGCTGTGCTCCTGGTGGATGACATTCACGGGCAGGATGCCTTCTCACCAGTTCTAAGGCCCTGAAGTGTGAATGCTTCCACCGACTCTTCCACTCAAAGATTTCTGGTGCAGGAATGAGTGAGTGAGAGAGACAGTGGTGTAACATCAGTCAAATATATAAAAAGCGGGGGCACGCCATTCCAAAACTTCGCTATTTCCACACGTATCTGCAACAAAACACTTGGTCTATGGGGAGCCAGCTCTCGGCAATTTATGGCGCTCCTATCCCTTGGGCGCTAGCATTGTACAGTAAAGCTCCCGAGGACTCAAGAGTGAATCTCTCATTGTAGAGATATTCTTCAAAATTTAAAAAAAAAAAGAGGTTTGAGGTCTAGAAGAATACGGCTGGATCCCCAAACCATGTCCGGGCGGGGGGCACTGCAGGAAGATGGAACACAGGGACAGTCCCCACGGGGAGCTGTCCCGGTCTCGGGGGGTGTGTGTGCCACTTTGGGCCCCCCTAGAGGGTCAGGCTACTACAAGGACAAACGGCCCTTTGGTCAGCAACGCTGGAAGTCATCTCTGCAATGAGAAACCTGAAGAAACTTAAATAAACAAAACTCCACAGGACAGCCCCTCCCCTGCTCTGCGAGCTGACCCACGGGAGAGTGGAGAGTGACACGGGGCGCAAGCCCTCCTGATGCGCCTTGGGGCGAGGGCCAGGTGGCCCCACGAGCTGCCGAGCTCCCGTATGAAGCATACATGGAGTAGAGAAGACCCGCCAGCTGCACTGTGCACTTCACAGCAGAGCATAAAAGCGCGCGGGAGGCAGCAGAAGCTGCTTTCTTGAGAAGCGGCCTCGCGGGGATCCGCTTATGAAAAGCAGGGGCCTCCAGAGTGGCATCACTCGAGCCAGAGGCCTGTCTGCGTGCCTGCTGGAACGCTGCACCACGAAAGGTTGGGCGCTGGTGTCACGGCTTGTGTTCCGGAGAACACAGGAGGGCCCTAACCAAAGTCCTGGGCTCGTGGATCTGTTTTGAAGGCGGGCAATGCGCAGAGCCGCTGACTGGCAGTTAGCGCGGGCGGGGACTGGCCCACGGGAGACACAGAAGCTCTGCACACCTCAGTGTCTTCATTATAAAGCGAGGATAACAAATGCTGGATCTTGCCTCCACATGGCCCTTTCTTTCCCTTACACCCTGCAGGGGTTGGGGAGGGGTGGGCGGTGATTAGGCCAAAAATACAGCCAAGTGGGGATCTTAGTTCATCTGAGCTGCTGTAACAAAAGAGCACAGGCTGGGTGGTTTACAAATAACAGCAATGCCTTCTTCACCATTCAGTAGGCTGGAGGGCCGCGTGCAAGGTGCACAGACGGCAGATACTAATGAGGCTTATGGCTGGCACCTTCTCACGGCCTCCTCTCACAGTGGAAGGGGCTGGGAGCTCTCTGGAGCCTTTATTAAAAGGCCACCAACCCCATTTGAGAGAGTGTCACCCCATGAAGCAAGCACCTCTCAGAGGCCCCATCTCCTAGGACCATCATCCTTGGAGATTAGGATTTCAAAACATGAACCGGAGGGGTAACATTCACTTTGACCACAGCTGTGGGGAAAGAGAGGGTCTTTCAGAGCGTATGCTGGGGGCATGAGAGAGTTTATAGCAACACCTCCTTTACTTCTTCCTCCCTTTCTTGACCTCCTCTGATATACTCCCACCAAAAACCAGAAGACAGACAACCACAACAGAAACCCCACCTGCAGCATCAACTATGGAAGAATCCAAAGGAAAGGCCTCAAGGCGAGAGGCAGCCCACCGGCTCATTGATGACCACTAACACTCAGAGCACGCTCACCTACTACGCGCCATGTACTCCACCAAGGGCTTTACAGAATCATACCATTTATTCCTCACTTCTCTCCAAAAAGTCCTCTTCCTTCCAAATAGAAGACATAGCTATTAACCCTAGTAAGAAGATACAGAGAAGAAAATACACCTTGGAAAGATAAAGTAACTGTGTGGCTTGCTGAAAGGAAAGACCTAGCTGAGCCTTTAAAGAATAAGCAAAGGTTTATTAGTTAAAGCAGGAGGCGAGGACTACTCCAGGTGGTCAGCAGCATGTGCAAAGGCCCTGCGGCAAGCTGTGTGTGTGCTGGGGTGTGTGCAGGCAGGGCAGAGTCGGGCGAGAGTGGGCTGCAGAGATTGGCAGGGTCCTTGTAGCATCAGGGGAGGATTTCAGATCCCATCCCAAGGAAACAGGCAGCCAGGCGAGGGGATTAAGCAGGAGAGGGGTGAATAGGGTGACGGGGAGACTGGATTTCTATTCCAGAGCAATGCCATTAGCTTCTGCCTGAGAAAGGGATTTCAAGAGAAACAAGAGGGCAAAAGAACGTGCCAGCTAGAAACCTGACTGACAGCACAATGCTAATCTTAATGGCACTAACCCTCAGATTCAAAATTGAGCCTAGGCAGTCACCGAGGCTACTTACTGCAGGGAGGCCAAACCTCACTGGTGTTTTCTGAACCCCATCTCTTGTACATAAAAAAAAAAAAAAAAAAACAAGTGAAAAAGTCTTCCTGTTTTTAGAGAATCTTTTAAATGCTGTAAGGACTCCAAAGGGGAAACTCCAACACGGGAAAGCAAGCACTGGTGCCCTTTGAAAGTTTTAATTTTGTTTTAACTTCGCTAAATCTACTTACATTCACATTCTGAAATATGTATGCACGATAAGACACTGCAGTTATGGTCTACTGGGTTAAAAATCCACTTTTTGGAATGGGTTCAAGGAATACTTACACAAAAGACCTCAGAATGGAAAGTAATTCTGCAGATAAAATAGAATGGGAACATCCCTAAATATGCCCCTGGCAAGATAAATGCTCAGTGAGGAGGGGATCTGGAAGCAACACTAACAGGGGGTTGAAAACAGCCAGCCTCTTAATCCCTCATGGAACTTGCTGGAAGGGAAGGGCCTGGTTAGCGCTCAGCAGCAATATTCGTGTTTCTCCAAGGGTCTTTCCACTCCCTTTCACAATTCAGCTGAAACCAAGAAATTAACCCCCAATTTAAGACAGTGAAATTCCATTCTATAGCAAGCTACCCACAAAGTGTGGGGTGACCGCGGGGTTTATTTTGCAAAGTTGCAGACAAAGACAGCTAAAAAAAAAGAAAAGAAAAAAGAAAGCCTAGAATAAATCCACCAACAAGCATTGCTGTGCTGCTTCTGTGTAATTATCCTTGCATGGGGAAGCATACAAAAGAGCAAGAGAATACGGATCTCTTCCTTATGGAGGTGCCAGCTCTGATAGAAGGGTGCGTCTTAGCCCAAAGGGCGTGTCAGAATCACTGTGGGAGCTGCACAGATGTACAGATGCCGACACCCACGCTGGTACCCAACTCCTGGACCAAGTGTCCATGGCAGACCTGGGAATCTCCATTTTAAACAGACAGAAGGGCTTCTGGTGGGGGCGGGGCTTCAGGACCACGAACTGAAGAGGAAACATTAGGCCCCGGGAATCTGACCAGGGGAAGAGGCCCTGGTGCTCACCCCGCCTCGCCTTCTGCCCAGAGAAACCCCTCAGGTGGCCGCTGAGCAGCCCGCCCCTCACCTTGACCTCTCTGATAAAGGGAGCTGGTCCTTGTGTGAATTTCATTCTGCTGCAGGAAGAGCCTTCAGAAAGCTGGTGTGTCCTGTCCCAGGAACCCTTGAGGGAGCCCACAGGGCCCTTGGAATCCCTCTCCTGTGGTGAGGAAGGGCACCGTGGAGGGGCACAGAGAACGGAGCCCAGAGCTGCGATCCCGGGCATCCCAGTCTAGGGATGGGACGGCGGAAGAACCCGTAACAGGGAGCCGTCAGAGGCTGCATCAGCAGGACGTGTGAGGTTCTCCAGCAGTGCTCAGGAGTGGGACCCGGGACTTCTTAGACCACTCAGGATCTGTGACGTGTGACTGGCAACAAATCAGAATGGGTGCTGTGTGTGTGGTGAGAGCTTGCCTAGAATGGCAGCAAGGGTGCTTTCTCCCAGAACAGGCTCTTGTTGCAGCGACGGGGGGAGAACTCTGGGCTGGGCCAGGCCACCAGCTGGGCTTTGCACAGGGCTGTGATGTTCTCAACTTTTGGATTCAGGGGGTGGAAATGGCTCAGCGCACAAGCCCAGAGGTGGGCGCCATCCTCCATAACCACACCAGCATTCACAGCGGAGTTCATGTGCTCCTGCTTCTTAGGGCAAAGGAACCGAAGACAGAAACTGCACACGGAGTAACAGTTTCTCGTTCACCATTGTGTCTTTCTGCAATAAATAATTTCCAGTCAGGGTGTTGGAGAATTTCAAATGATAGACATATTATGTTCATGAAAGACAACTTTAAGAGAAATCTTTCTGCAATAAAAGTGAGGGCTCCCCCCTCCCCTTTCTTGGCATCCCGGCTTGCCATAGAAATGAGTGATTTTCTGAATTTCTGCCAAGTTAGATGGTTCAGCATGCTATTAGATTAAGTCTGTTTATACAGAAACAGCCAAAAATAGGAAACACACAGAAGCTATTAAAGATATTGTCCTGTGAGGGAAAGGATTTGAATGGTTTTTCTTACTGCAAGTGGGGAATAAGATATGAGTCAGTATTAATGTGATAAAGAAGTTAATGCCTTCTAAAGCAAACCATTGGTTTCTTCATCTTGTTTCAGAGGTGACAATAAAAGGAATATACAGACAATTATTTCAGGTTGGGTGAGCATGGGAGGAAGCGAGGACTCTGCACGGCCCGATCGAGTCTGACAGTGAGAAATACATCACTTTTAGGGGGGAAAAAATCCTGGGGCATCCAGGGAGTTTTTAAAGGGAAAGATGATTCTTGGACAAGGGGTCGGGGGGCGGAAGTGGTGGTGGTGTGGAGGGGGGAGTTCAATAAATACATAAATAAAACAAGGATTCAGATATTCACAAGTGAAATTACAATTTCGCTTCTGCCCTTGAGTTGCTCCATAAATGAATGGAAATCATATGACCTCTTGGGTCAATGCGATTCAAGACGGAGGCCTTATATTGAGTTCTGCCTGAGAGGGGCCGCAGATTCCTCCTTTCCTCATCTATAACGGGAATGGTGTGACCTGTACCTTGAAGGCACCTCGTTTCTGCTCAGTGAGCCAGGAGGCGACTCCTCCTAGCCACATGCTGGTCATGAGCTGCTCCTGACCATGTTTTGGGACGGACAACATGTGGCTCTAAGTGCAAGCGTGTCTATAATTCTCACATGGAATTTGGCCCTGTAATTTTCCTCTTAGCACAGAGTTGAAAATTATGAAGAAGTGGGACTTCCTTACACAATATGCATCTGTTCTGGGGCTGTCATCCTCTTGGCTGCCTTCTGTGGCCTGGTTAGGAATTAGAACTTGCTGTGCAGCAGAAGGCCAAAGACAGGTGAAGTCTCCGCTACCCTGAATGCACTCCTTTTCCATTGCTGTGTGACAAATTCCCACAAATTCACTGGCTAAAAACATCAGAACGTTTTGTATCATACACTTCCAATAGGTCAGCAGTGTGGGTGTGGCTTGCTGAGCTGGGTTCACAACTTCAGGGTCTCACTAGGCTCACATTCAGGGATCAGCTGGCCTCTGACTCTCATCAGAGACTTTGCTGGGAAAGTTCGACCATCTCAGCCTGCTGGCAGAATTCATTTCCTTGAGGCTGTAGGACTGATGTCCACATTTTCTTGCCAGTTACTTCGGGCCACTCTCAGATGCTAGAAGTCACCTGCTTCTCACAACATGGCAGCTTATGTCTTTAAAACCATCCATGGAGAGTCTCTCTGACTTGAGTCTTTTAATTCATTACTGACCTGGGGAGTTTTGCATAAACTAACACTTGTGGCTGGCGATTTTTACTTTGGGTAGCCAAAAATTAATTCTGTTACTTCACAAACACTTTGCGGGTTATTATATCCAACAGTTACACCTGGCACAACCGTAAAGTCTTCTAACTTTTGCGAAACGTTACCTTCCATCTACTCTTCTGCAGAAGCAAAGCAGCATTCTCTAGCACTGTGAGTTTCATTTTCACTTTCTGTATCAGAACCGATCACTGAAGTTTTTCTGTCTTTTTGATGGTCTAATATTCATGTCTGAATCAGAACTACATTCTGAAGAACTATTATCTATTGACACACCAGTATACATGCCACTAGGACAATCAGAGCGTGCCTGCCTAAAATTCCTGAAAAATTCTTCTTCACTCAAAATTTCATGATGCACCATTTTTGAAATTTTTACATTTATATACACACGAGGTTGGAATGAAAACCTAACAGAGCAAAATATGAATAATGACAACCTGAGGTTGTATAATGAACCCTTGATCAATTTTAAGCTCTAACAACTTTGCACGGTGATGCTAACTGTATCATTCTCTAAAAATGTATTGATACATCTCCAGTCAATAATGTGTTAGCAGCTTTAACCTAACTCAGGCCCACATCTCCCCGATATGTCAACTTAAAATCAACTCATCTGGGACCTTACTTATATCATCAAAGTCTCTTTACTCTGCCATGTAGTGAAGACTAATCCAGGAAGCGACGTTCCTTAAGCATTTCTACTTCCCATTGGTTACAAGCAGATCGCAGGCTCTCAGTCACACTGCGGCATGGACAGAGGAGATGGGGACTCACTGGGCCCACCTTTGAACCCCCTGCCAATGAGAGCAGGAAAAGAGAAGTTCACTTCTGAAGGAAAAGGAAGAACTACTTCACTTATGAGCCTGAGCTTAGACTCTTGGTGCAGGGCAAGGGGAGAGAGGAGAGAAAAAAGACAGAACACCGTATTTTTTCCAAGTAATCTTGTGCTTCCAAGAACTACCTGCTGCCCTGGTATTATGAAATGAAAACACAGGTGCCCTTAAAATGTGCAGATGAACATCAGCAGCAGATATCTGGGCAGTGGAAACCCTCCTTTAGTTGGGGCAACAATGAACTTGGAAAAAGCCAAGGCAGACCCAAGGGCAGACCCATGCCAACTTGTCCACGAGGCCGGAACAGCACAAGGTTCAGGGAAGACGACACCAGGTCAGATGCCAGTTGCCAGCCAATAAAAGGTCAAGTCTGAGGCCGCCGGACAAGAGAAAAACAGGAAATGTGTGTGATAGCAGAGGAAACACAGCTGGCAGGAGAAAAAGCCCAGGGATGCTAACCGGAGGGAGAAACCAGTCAAGGAGAGACGTGACGGGGATGCGGATGAGGGGTGGCCGGAGCAGAGGGAGACAAGGAAGCACCCTTCACACGAGGAGGGGCTGGGCGGTGGGGAGGAGGCGGGGGTGGGGCGGCAGGCCGACGTAGCCATCAGTTAACCGGAAAGCTCGGTTACACAGAACGCTGCGCCAGTCAAAGCAAATCCCACTGAGCTTGGCAGCCCCATTCCAGCCATTAACTTTGGTGTTCTTCCGGAGCCCTGGCACTCTCACAGGTGTGAGGTAAAACCATCTGGTCTCTGGTCTCCCCTGCCTATTAAAGCACACCATCTTCAAAGAGGGACTGTGGGCCATGCTGGGGGTGGGAGGAGAGGCAGGTGGAAGAGGCTTATGGACCGCACGTTTAAAAGGAGCCTGTGAACACCGAGATGGAAAAAAAAAATCTGGTGAGATGCTTTAATATAAACACAGAAACACAACCTGGGCCAAGAAATTGCTCAAAAAACAAAATTCCAACCCAATAAATTCAGTGCAGAGTGACCCAGAACGTGACAAATGAAAGAAGAAATAAACTGAGGAGGAAATCCAGATCCAAAAATATGTCCTTATAGTCATGATGTTTATAAATCTGACACACTTGCAAGGAGAGCTCACTAAAGATTATTTCTATGCAAATAAGCATTTTGCCAACCCAAGAGTGTGCAAAAAAAAAAAAAAAGGCCCTAAGTATATTTCTTGAAATCAATTCTCATGTAGTCAAAGTGCCTCAGGAAGCAGTGAGAACACGGATAAATATTAAAATGCTGGGCCAAGATGAAACTTGACAAAGGACAACAACCCCGGATACAGGTGGCAGGGGACGAGACTGCTCCACACTGTCCGGTAGCTGGCGTCCAGTCTGGGTGGGATGTTTGGCCAAGGGGTCTCTGCATGGTACTTTGGCATGGTATGCAAGCATGGTGGCGTCTGTACCGTGTTTCTGTAACCTCCTTACTTAGTCCACACTCTTCCAGAAATGGTGGAAATGCCAATATTCAAATAAAAGTACAAATCTAAAACTTATGAAAATGACTTTATAACTAGCATCACATGAGACAGTCCCCAAACTCAGAACATGATCCCTATTTCTGAATTTGTCAGTGTATCGCATTCTAGCAAAATTAGGGTGGATACTAATTTACAACACTCAGCCCATAGGCAGGGATTATTAAACATGTTTAGCCTGATTAGGCTAAGCGTTACAAGAGCTATGGAATAGAAAAAGCTAAGAAGGTATTTGTTGTTGCTCAGTCACTAAGTCGTGTCCGACTCTTCTGTGACCCCATGGACTGTAGCCCACCAGGCTCCACTTCCATGGGATTCTCCAGGGAACAGTACTGGAGTACATTTCCTTCTCCAGGGGATCTTCCTAACCCAGGGAGCAAACTTGAGTCTCCTGCATTGGCAGGCAGATTCTTTCCCACTGAGCCACCAGGGAAGCCCAAGAATGCATTTAGGAGACAAATATGGCAGTATTTCTGAGGTGTACATAACGTGCTTCAAGCCTGCTGTCGGGACTCCAACCCTGCCTGGACTGAGGTGGAGTGGGACCCTTCATCTGTCACGCGCTCCACGCCCTCTGGCCCGAAGACCCACGTGCTTCCCTGAAGTCAGAACGTTTGCACTGACAGGCACCCTGTCAGCTCCCGGGGCACAGCTTTAGGGACGATGTGGAAGGAAGCCCAGCAGGACACACAGACATCACTAGGGTGGTTCCACGCCAGTCCCAAGGGCCTGCCACCTGCACCCAGCCAGGGTACAGGGCGCAGGCTCCAGGCTGGAAGGCAGCAATCTAGACCCTAAAAAAACAGTGTGTTAAAGATGCCAGCCATGATTTTACTAACAGCAAAACAAGCACACGTGTAAAGAAACCACCTCTTCTGCTCCGTTCCTGCTGCTTCGTGTGTCCACCACCCACAGTGACAAAGCCTCTGTGAAACCCAAAGGGCTCTGAACACAGAATGCTCAACAACCATTTGGTAGCGAAAGCTGATTGAGAGCAGACTCAAGTCAGT